>CAUZXS010002894.1:0-50000 GCA_963585895.1 Sepioteuthis lessoniana | reverse complement strand
GAGCGAGAAAAAAAGAGACATACTGTGAATTTAGCGTTATGGTAACAGGTTTATCAACATAGAAAACTGGATGACTTACGGTCAAGTCATACGTAGAACACTGGTTCTCGGTAGATAGCCAAGTTAAGCAGCAATGATCCTATTTAGTAGTTGAATGGGCGACCACTAAGAAACAGTAGATAACATTAGCAGATGGACGCCTGTGTGCAAAACACAGCAAATAACGACATGGAAAATAGGATTGGCAAGTCGGTTTCAGATTACGACTGAAGATGCTTACGTTTCCGTCACACAGATGCTCTAAGTAAAGGCATGTAACCATTTTCCCTAGCTCCTGGAACGAGATACCTTGCAAGATTCGATAGTCACTGGCATGCTGCGTAAGTTGATGTGAATGTATGTATATGTGTATATTTGCATGCGTATGTGGCATTACAGCACCACACGAACCGAATGATTTTTTTGTTGGTTTCTTTTTTTTCTTGTGGGGGAAGATTTTTTTTTCGCAGTTAATAGGACTCAAAACATTCAGTTTCCTAAGTCTCCAAAGTAAATGAGGGAAACTAATTTTTAGGAAGCGTTTTTTTTTTTCTTGGTCAGGTCTTCTGAACTTTTGTACACGTGTGTGTGTGTGTGTGTGTGTGTCTCTCTCTCTCTCTCTCTCTCTCTGTGTGTGTGTGTGTGTGTGTGTGTGTGTGTGTGTGTGTGTGTGTGTGTGTGTGTGTGTGTGTGATTACATTCACAGACGTATGCACGTGCCCATGCAAGCATATACTCCCACACATGGTTTCTAACTTAATGTTCATCATTTCTTGTTGTCTACATCTTAATCATTCTCTTTCTGTTAATATATATTTACTAAGTTAGTTATATAAGTAATGAGTATATTTATCATCAACGTTATCACTGAACCCAGGCATATTTATATTTCTGCGTCAACATGAAGGCGCAAAAGAAAGAGGAAAGCGAAGAAAATAAGTATGGAAACAAAGAATGCCTCAGAAAACTTGACAACTTACGACTATTCCTTCTCGGTCTCTTAATAATTTGTGATGAGAAACATTTTTAATATCAACGTGGGCAGAATGATCTATTTGACAGTAATAATTAACATTGAAAGCTTGGAATATGAAACTGAAAGAGAAACGGAACAAGGAAAGCAAATAGAACAAAATCAAAACACAGGAATAATAGTAACAATAATAATGATAATAGAATTGCACCTGGAAAAAGTATCTGTGATGCCAGATGTATTTGGAGCCCTTGACACAGTCCCCAAGAATCTAGAAAAGAAATTGGGTGAATAGAGGAAAATTCGAGTCTAACCAGACCACAGCTCTGCTAAAATCAGCCAGGATACCTAGTTTTGGAGACGTGGCGAGACATGTTGTCATGCAGATAACAGCGGAAAGCCTCCCGTTAGAGCTGAGTAAAAAATATATACATACAAAACTCCCAAAGAGTAAAATGATATAATATATAATCAGAGCTGAGAAGGCGTTGGAATATTAAGATGATAGTGATACCAGTAATATTTCGTGTACTCGGAATGATTCCTAAGAACTTGAAAAAAGTCTAGGGGTAACTGGAGACCTGAGGAAGAATTGGAACTGTCCAGACAACACCACTGTTGAAATATACTTGAATGCAAAGAAGAGTTCTGGAGAACTTAGAAAAACACCGGTTACAGCTGGTGTGAAAAACTCAATTGTCTGAAGAAGAAACTGGGAAACTTGGTGGCAGTGATACTAATCGGAATCCATGAAACAATCCCAAGGAATCTAGAAAATAGACTTGGTAGACTGTAGATCCGAAGAATTGTTAAGACTGTCTAGACAGCAGCATATTTAGATGGACCAGAATACTGAAACTTACAATTACTTGAACGCGAGTAAAGTCCACTAGTTACTCCTAATTTGAAAGCTTGTAATAAGAATCCGATTTTCTCTACTTGTATCCGTTACTGTAACACTGCAAAAATGGAACATCATAGCAAGACTTGTGCTCTTTGAAAACAAAGAAATTTTCAGTCTAATTTGAAATTTAATAATAATAGCGTACAGTCTGCATTCATGCACACCCTGATCATATTTTCTGAAGAGAAATAACAATTAAATACTAATTATAGAGTACTTTTATTTACTTGCAATTAAGTTTAATATAAATGCTATGAATGAGCCTAATGGCCGCCAAATGCATGCTTTAAGATGATAATAATGATAATAGCAACGGCGGCTGTAATATCAATCCTTGTCGGAAAACTCGGAATAATCTCCAAGAACTTAGAAACAGACTGAAAGAAAGAAAGAATTGAGACACTCCAGACAACAACTCGGCTGATATCAATAAGAATACATAGCCGAATCTCGGAGAACTGATGTGACTTTCTGTCACTAGGACTCCAATGAAAACCACCGGTTACTACTGGTGACAGCCGTACTGTCAGTGATGGTGCAACGGTTTCCATGTGAAGTAGTTTCATGGATGCTAGCCCACCACCTCAGCTACTGGTTTTGAATTCATAGTCTTTCCTTTCACCTAAAACAGTTTTCCTACCGACATGGTTTGAGAGTCCCATCTGCCCTAGTATTTATTCATAACGGGAATAAGAAAGAAGAGATGGATTTTATACCTCTCACAAAATGAAATGCAAATAGCCTCCTCCAAGATTTGAACTCGGCCCTAGTCCAATTTTCATGAGAATAATTTGTACGGGAATAAATTTCACCTTCGCAATAAGAAAATATGTCAATAATTTTCAAGGTTGAGTTCCCGAGGCGTCGTAGATAACGTGCTGGACTGTGACATTTTAGTAAGCGAGTTCGAACCCTAGCCGCCCTATTACGTTCACTTTCCGGCTAATACCCTTGGGAAAGGTATGAACTCCCTTATCTCCACCCCCAGCTATGGGCTAAATAGAACTACTATTGTCGTTCTGCAGATATAGCTTTGCCACTAAATAACACAAGAAGGTTTCAATACAATTTCACATACACACAAATAGATAAATACACTGAAATACTGAAACATGGTATAAACACCAACCAAAAACAATAACTGAAGCAAAAGCAACTATATTTCATTGGGACTTTGCTATCCAAACTGATGGATATACAGATAGTTGCTAAGAACTATAAAGGAAAAACATTTAAATTGATATGCCAGTGTTAACAGATAATATATTAGTCACAGAAGATAATATAAATACATGCAAAAACCTAGAAATAGAAAGTTAAAAAATTTAGTACACTGAAATTACCACCGAGTTTTTAATTGTTGGAGCCCTGGGTATATCTGGCAGTTTCAGCCAATATGAAATACAAAAAAAAATTGCACTTTGCGGAACTACTCATGTTCTTTGAAGAGAATTATCAATATGACTAGAAAATATCACGCAAAGAGGCAGTAGGTGTCCTCGTAGTGTAACGGTTAAAGCTCTGGACTGTGGAATCGTAGTAAGCAAGTTCGAAATCTAGTCGCGCTGTTACGTTCACTTTCGGCCAGATACCCTTAGGAAAAGTTTGAAAAAGCTTATCATCCCAGCTATGGGTTAAATAGTACCACTAGTGTCTTTATAGAAGGGTGGCTTTGGCATTAAATAACCTGGAAAGGCTGATATGCCATTAAAACAAAGAAACTTAATCAAACCAAAAGAGGCCGCAAAAAACATAAATATATAATATAAAAATAATCACTACCTTCCCTCACCCTAGTTCTTAGGTAAAAACCCGGTGAAGAATTATTAGATATTGAAAGTAAAGTTGAAAATTAAATAACAATAATAAATCTTGGCCTCATTGAGTGCACCATTCATACGGCCTTGTGCCACATCGAAGCAAAGAGCTTCATGAATTAAATAACAATAATAAATCTTGATCAATTATTCCATCCAAGGGATATGTGTGTATACTTCATGACATTTCTGTGATAAAAAAAATTGCACACGGGCATATTCCCAAATAAATATTAGTATTTCGCCGTATAGATACGTCAGCCCAAAATACCAATGAATATTAAGTGGTAACACAAATATTGTTTTAATTGTTCAAAACTTATGACAAATATGCATAACAGGAGTTGGGAGCACACACATATTCTATTTCTGATAAACACAAAAAGATATGTAATTGATTTATAACAAATTAAATCAGATCTTTTTAGCAAAAGGATTAACATAGATATATAAAGAGGAAAGAGTTTACATTCAAAGATATACAGATGTAACATTGTATATTAGCTTGTTTTTTAAAAGTGTGTATATCTCTTAAATAAACGTGTGTATGTGCGTGTGTGGTCCGCGTACATCTTGATCTGCATGTGGTTACAGTGTGCTGTTGTTATGATCGTATGTTCATAATGATTGAAAATATTTGATTATTACGGAACAAATCTCATTTAGCGCGTGTATATGCCACGTTTTTGTCTCATTTTTTATTGTGGCTAATCAGTTCTTTAAATACTATCCCCAAAACTTTTCCTTTGACGCTGACCTCACATTAAAAGTAGTTGAAATTAATACAGAAAGTAATTATGAATAATTATGATAATTCCTGTTTGTCTTAGTGTGTGTGTGAGGGTGGGTTGAAAAGTTCAAATGATGATGTCATATCTGCTATGGAGGACCTTTTTGACCAATGAAATCCAAGCACAGCAACACCGATGGAAGAAGTATGTGAACCACAAGGGTGACAGTTAAAAAATAAACCTCATTTGGTCACAGTCAATGACAGTATTTTGGTCAGCTTATGAACTTTTCAGCCGACCAAGGAGTATGTATGCATATATGTACGTGTGTGTATATGTATATCTGCGTGTAAGCATAAATAGATCTGTGTTTGTGTGTGCATATATATATATATATATATATATATATATATATATATATATATCTGTGTGTGTGTGTGTGTGTGTATAAATATAAATATAATGTAGTGTGAGTGTGATAGATATAAGTACAACATCTGAATATATATCAATATGAGGACTTGAAAGCGTAAAAAATCTACACAATTTTCATCTTTAATTTTTTTATACATAACAAGTTTGGTGTGGGCAGGACTGAGGGTTGTTCTTTGGATGTGCATTAGGGTTATATAAGTTTGAGTTTGAATTTGCTGGTGTCTATATTAACAATTAAAGTGACTTCAACTAATGGACAAGCAGAATGCAAGGAGCTCTTTTATTATCAGCCCACTTTATATCATGCAGTTACTATTGACAAAAAGTTGCAAACTGCTGTATGCACGCACATCATCAATTATGCATGAAAGATGCAGTTTCACATTTGTAAGTACAGAGAGTCATATGTAAGTGAGCAGGAATGAATATGCGAGTCTGGCTGAAACAGAGAGATTAAGATAGATTAGATAAAACAGTCTGGGAAATGTGGTAATGAACTGGCAATGAAATTAATATGGGAAGAGGCTATGACATAGATAATGAAAAAGTTTCGAGACTAAAGTTTTTAAATTTTGGACGTGAAAATTCAAGACTAAAATGAAAACATGCACACAGTTGAGAATGCTGAACATAATGATTATCATCGTAGGAAATGGAATTGGAGACCAGAGTTCAAATCCTGGATGGAGCAGTTTGTATTTCACTACATGCAAATTTCCTAGGAAAATATATGAATGGTTTTCTGGGGCTTTTGTTGTTTTGTTTTGTTTTTTGTTTAAAAGAATATCAAACTTCATGGGTTATTTAATGCCAACGCCATCCTTGTAGAAGAACAGTGGTGGTATTTTTTAAACCATAGGTAATAGGATAATGAGGTTCATTACATTGACATTAAAAAAGCCATGAAGGCTGATTTGGCCTTAAAATGAAAAAAATTATATCATAGGAAAGTTTGAATTCACTTATAGGCTTCAACCATCGTAAAATTGACAGGAAGAATTATGCCAAGGGGACCATTAAAAAAAAATTAATGATATAGTGATATAAGTAAAGTTGGTGAAAGTAGTCGAGGGCGACTGGAAGGCTCCTTTTTCAGTAGCTACAACACCGAGATTTAGGCGAGGTCAATACTCCTTTTCCTTGATTGCTCCACTTTATTCTTTAAACGTACCCTTATAATGCTTAGTATTAAGCAAGACGGTATAAAGTTGCATTTTTAAGTCTTTGGTATGACTCGACCTGGGATTGAACCCTGGTCTCCCGGACCACTGGCGAACACTCTACCTACTACTGCTTTGCAACTTTAGAATGCTCCTTGAAGATAGATAGAAACTATAATAAAGTTATAGACAAAAAAAATCAAAGTAAAGATTTAAAGAATACTTGTATGTGATTAATGGTGCAGTGATTATCATCATGAAGAATGGAATTGTCAACCTGAGTTTAAATGGGTGTAATGGTTAACGTGCTAGACATAGTAAGCAAGTTCAAACTCCAGTCGCGCTACACCATTCATTTTCGGAATAATATCTTTGGGAAAAGTAAGTGAGTAAGTATAGTTGGTGACCGTAGTCGAGGGTGACCCGAAGGTTCCCTTTTCAAAAGCTACTACACCGAATTGTTGGGAAGGGCACAACTCCTTTCCTTGGATTGATTCACTTTACCCTTGATACGTGCCTTATAATGCTGAGGGTTAAGCAAGGAAATATCAAATACCATTTTTAAGTCTTTGGTATGACTCGACTTGGAATTGAACCCCGGTCTCCTTGGTCATTGGTGAACACTCTACCCAATAGATCAATCTGCTGGCAAATTGGGAAATGTCTGAACCCCCTTATCCTCCAGCTATGGGTTAAATAGTGTCAATACTATTCTTCCATATGAATGGATTTAGCATTAAATAACCCATGAAGATTGATATGCTATTAAACAAAGAAACCAAACAAATTCAAGGCAATTCTGTATTTGTTTCACTTCGCATCAATGCTGTTGTGGAATGCATGAATCCCTTTGTTCTAAGCTAGGGATAAATAATAGTAGGGCAAATACTGAACGTGGTGCGATAGGCAACAACTATGGAAGGAAGTAATTACTGGGAATACGGTTACAAGACTCAGAATTCCTATCCGAGGTCGCGGTAAATCACCTGAAGAGTGGTGAAATTTGGCCGAAACGTAGTGAAATAAGAAACAACATAAAAACTACCAAGATGAGGACAAAAAGTCCGCCATAAATAAAAAATTAAAAAATGATAATTCTCAGAAAATTCTGAAATTTAACCATCTGCTCATAAGAGATGTACTCTTATGGATCCCCACACACGGCCGCGCAAAAGCAGGACGACCAGCACGAACGTACATTCAGCAGCTATGTGAGGATACAGGTTATTGTCCTGAAGACCTACCTAGGGCGATGAACGATAGGGAGGAGTGGCGAGAGAGGGTCAGGGATATCCGTGCTGCCAGCACGATATGATGATGATGATGATGACTCTGATTAACAATTGACCTTGTTTCTCATCTTACCTGTACCAGAGTAATTTACGAAGCTCTTTGCTTCGATGTGATACAATGCCGATTGATTGGGGCACCAAATGAGACTCGAACTCACTCTTGCAGGTTTGCTAGTCAGGTTTGCTAACCATTACACTACCCGAAGTGCCCAACCAGAGGAGTTGGTAAATACATACTTGAATATAAACACTATTAACAAATGTCTATACACATATTATCCTTGAAGCGAAATCACTTTTTGATATTTGAAATCAAATAAAGTTAAATAATATTTACAATTGTTTTCGATTATTTAAATTCAAACATTCTTAGATCCTTGTCTTATTTTAAAAAATATAAGGCAAAAACTCTGATAATATATTATACTATGCTTGTCCTATAATAATTGCGTATATATTTTATACACTGAATATAACAAATATAATCTCCACATGTGCTATATAACTGCTATGCGTAAAAATTTGTGTGTAGGTCGATTATTATATCTATAACCTGATACAATTATTTGCTGGAATTTGATCTGAAATTTACAATTTCGAGTGTTTGATATATATGATTAAATGAAACGTTTTGGGTTAATTATTTGACAAGAAGAGTTTATGTTGAAAAAATATTTATGAAAAATAAATACAATAAGATGTGAACTTATATATATATACGTTCTCACGAACAAAAAGGAATGCATCTTACATAGATTCTAAGAACATTAGATCACCATTTATCACTCAATTAAGAAAAGGAATAGTTAATGTCTAATGTTTTAGTATTGTCAATCGTAACAGTAAGTAAGTAAAGTTGGCGCCTGTAGTCGAGGGCAACCAGAAGGCTCCCTTTTCAATAGCTACTACACTGAGGTGTAGGGGAGGGCGCCACTCTTTTCCCTTGATACATACCTTATATTGCTGAGTGTTAAGCAAGGTGGTATTAAGTACCATTTTAAAAGTTTTTGGTATGACACGACCAGGGATTGAACCCAGAACTGTCTTAGTGATGTCATATCTGCCCCAAGTATTAAAAGTAATTTTAAAAAAAGGCTGCTCTTTTTCAAGATAGGCCATGTAATAATTTGGAAAACAAAGACCAGGAGGCGATCTCATTGCTACATCATAATTTTTCATGGATATTACTTTAATGATCATTAAAGGGCACTTGCGAGATGCCTGCTAAGAACTTTTAATGCCATAAAAGGTCTACGATTAAGAGGGAAGACAAGAATAATGATAAACATTAAATATATTAATAATATACATGTGTTGCTCTCTGTGTATATATATATATATATTTAGAAGCTTTTGTCTATCGTGACAGGTTTTATTTTTGATTGTTCTCTGGACAAAAAACTTTTCAATTTCTGCATTTATTTCAAATGTACCTCGAGGAAAGGGGGAAGCATTACGTGATAACATTTAGTACTTATATCTTTTGAGGAATTAAGATTGGGACAATGAATGCAGACCTTTTATACAATTATAATTAAATTGCGATTTGGGTTGGAAATTGCTTTGTTTACTAAGAGCCTTTTAACTGTTCTGAGTTCAAGCGACTTGTATATCAGAAGCAAGCATTTACTAGGGAAGACCAGAACATTATTTCCTCATCATCTCTACAGTGTCAAGAAAGGGATTATCTACAGTCTATATCCAGCTATACTTGTAACAGATGGCCAACACACAGTCCATGATCAACATGAGCCACAACTTTCGGGATATCAACTACTCTGCAAGGAGGTGTGTTTAGTGTTATGGTTCTCCTGGTCAAAGCTGTTCGTTTTTCGCTTAAAAAAAGAATGAATCCATCTGTTTTCCCTCCAGCTATTGGTAAAGAGTAGAGCAGGCTGGATTCTCTGGCCAGGGTAGAGCAACGAGTCAATTAGAGGGAAAACTCTGGATTCAAACTAGTAAAGATTGAGATAAATTATATAAACTTACTGAAAACAGCATTTAATTGAAACAAAAATAATTCGAGCTGTAATGGTTTGCAACATAAACTGGCAGACTATTATTAGTAAGTTCGATTCTCACTCGACGCACCATAGTTCTCACCGTGTGCCACAACTAAGCTAAATTAGGTAAATAACTATTCAACATGATCGCCTTCTTTTATCAATGCACCTAATTTAACCAAGTAATTAAAAGCATCATCATCAAGTATGGAGGTGCCCGTGGTGTTGTCGTTATCGGCGTAGGAAATGAACACGGCGATACGAGTTCAAATCCTGGACGATACTGATTGCATTTCACATAGCACTAATACCCTTGGGAAAGGTATGAATCCAATTATTCTCCCTCCAGCTATGGGTAAATAGTAGGACAGACTAGGTTCTTCAGCCTTGGTTAGGCAACTAGTCTAGGAGAAGGAAAACTCTGAATTCAAACCTGTTAAACTTCGCTTAAAAATTGACCTTGTGTCATATCCTGCCCGAGCGGAGGGGTGGGTAAATAGTATCATCAAGTTGGGCTGATTGCATGGATTCCCTTAACTCTCCTTTGTCATCCGTCCCTATCATCTATCGCTCTTGGCAGGTCCTCTGGATGGTATTCAGTGTCTGCACAGAACTTATGAATAAAAGTCTTGGTGTTCGGCTACCATTGGTGTGTCCATAATAATAACAATGAATCAGACAAGAGATTTAATCCTCATACATAAATGAGTGTATATTTTTTGTATGTGTGTCTCTGTCTACAAAAATGCTGAAAAAATAGTGTAAGTAAATTCATAAAATATATTTACTTTACAAGGATTTTTAAGCACCTTGCTTATTTAAATAGTTGATAATTTCCTTTGAATAACAATGAATTACCCAATTTTATTGATAAAAAGTTTAACTGGCTAATTAAGTAAACGCCTTCTGTTTTTGATTAATAGTAATTTACAAAGCTCTTTGCTTCGATGTGGCACAAGGTCGAATAAATGGGGCGCCCAATGAGACACGAACTCACTCGTGTACGTTTGCTTGTCTAGCTTTGCTAACCGTTACACTACCAGAGGTGCCCTCTGTTTTTGATTAATAGCTGCATTTAGCATTAAGTTATCGGAAAAATACGGTCCAATTTTAGGATAGACTTTTTAAATTTGGTTCAGACATTGCTTTAATTGGAGATATATAAAAAAATTAGCGTTCTTAATGATTCAAATGAACTCTTTGTTAATTTTCCATCACTTCTTACAGAATCTAATTTGAAGGTTACAAATGGAAAAATAAACGTGATGCAGTTACTTAGTTTGTTTGAGTTCAAGCTTCGTCAAAATTTTGTTTCATGACAATACTTGGCCACACGTTGCCAGAAACTCTTTGACTTGAGGTATGAGACTTTGTCATATCGACTATATTCTCCAGATCTCTCACCCACCGACTATCATTTCTTCAAGTATCTGAACACTGTTTTTAACACTAAAAATATTCCTTTCGAAAGAAGTAGAAAATACTTTAAAAGAATTCTTGGCATCGAGCCTTTAAAGTTTTATCGAACCAGGTTAATCAATGGCAGAAATGTGTAGATTTTTAGGGATCATATTCTGACTAATTAAAACACTGTTTAAATTCATTTATTCGGGAATAAAAATTTATTAAAAAATCAGACATTATTTTTCGGACAACCTAATACCTAATTCTTAAATAAAAGAAATAATTTGTCAATAAAAAAAATAAACAACAAAATTTTATGAGAATAAGGAGAATAATTTTCTTGTGATTGGAGAGTATGGCGCTGGTTTCAGAATTTCCTTAGTTGGGTTGCCCAGTCGGCTGGGGCTGTAGGATACAACGACTGCACCTTCGCAGAGGAGCAAGACCCCCCAAATGAGTGTCCTGTATATGACACTAAACAATCTGATGGTGAGGTTCCGGTAATGCTGGAGCTTTGGGGAATGTGGAGCACCTCTTTATTGCTATTGCACCTAAGACTGGCCCGGAATGGTAGCACCTGATTGGGCTCTATCTATGGGTTAAATAGAACTAACTGCATGCTTTTGCTAAACTGAATTGTTTGAATTAGAACTATTTAACTAAATTGAATAGCTTGAAATGTTTTTGACAATTAAACTGTGTTTACATTTAAACTGCGTGTTAATGCTAAACTGAATTGTTTGAAATGGAACTGTTTTTGACATTGAAACTGTACTTACGCTAAACTGAATTGTTTAATATAGAACTGTTAAATGTGTGTAAACAAAATCTCTACTTATACTAAACTGAATTAGCTGAATTAGAACTGTTTGAATAAACTAAATAGCTTGAAATATAAATCTTTTTCACAATTAAACTGTGTACTCATGCTAAACTGAATTGTTTGAAATAGAACTATTTTCATAAAAATATACTTGATGTTAAATAACCTACAAAGGTTGATATGCCATAAAACCCAAACAGCCAACCAACCTTAGAAGATCAAGAAGGTAGAAATGTATCTCCAGTTAAACAAAATGCAATCAGCACTGGTTTATCCACGAGTTCCAATTTTAATTCATGTCAATACTCGGCCACATGGTGTCTGGGTGACATTGCAGAAGTTTGCTGACTTGGGATATGATGAGACTTTACACTATATTCTCCTGGTCTCTCACCCACCGACAACCATTTTTTCTCATATCAGGACACAAAAAAATAAAGTTTCTGTTCTAAAGGAGAACTAGAAACTGAATTTTAAAGTTTATTGGCATCAAAACATTTAGACTTTTATGTAAAAGTATAAACTTAATGGTTAGAGTGTTCGCCAATGGCCCGGGAGACCTGGGTTCAATCCCAGGTCGATTCATTTCAAAGACTCAAAAAATGCTACTTGATACCTCTTTGCTTAACACTCAACATTATAAAGTACGAATCAAGTGTAAAGTGGGGCAATCCTGGGAAAGGAGTAGTGCCCTCACCAACACCTTGGTGTAGTAGCTGTTGAAAAGGGAGCCTTCGGGTCACCCTCAACTACAGTCGTCAACTTTACTTTACTATAAACTTATTAATCTATGACAGAAATGCGTAGATGTTCAAGGAGCATATTCTGACTGATTAAAACAATGTTTAATTTCTTTAATTCAAGAATAAAAATTTATTCAAAAATCAGATATTATTTCTCAAACTGCCAAATATTATCAACTTAAGTCTTTCAGAAAAAAAAATGTCTTTTTAATTTGTTTTTAATGAATATTTCTTTTCCCGTTTATCAATTAATGCTGGTTTATACATCTCTTTAATACTGTTGGGGAAATATTTTAAATGATATTTTCTCTGAATATGAAGTCCTAAATTATAATCATTAGTAGGACTTCTGTACGAAGGAATTTTTACAAAACCATCCAACATATTAAGTTCTACAATTGAAAAAAAGCAACATTGGAATCATTAGAGATGAATAAATTTATTTTAAATAGACTAGTTTCCTTGTATTTATGTATTTACCAACCCCATCCACATGAGAAGGATGTAGTACAAAGTTAACTTTTAAGAGTTTAACAGGTTTGAATTCAGTTTTTCTTCTGTACTAGTTGCCACACCAATGATAGAGCACAGTGTGTCCAACTATATACGCATAGCTGGAGAGAGAATAGTTGGATTGATACATTCCGAAAGGGTATTAGCGCTATGGGAAATGCAAATATCTTCGTCCAGGGTTTGAAATCGTTTCGCCGGGTTTATTTCCTACGACAGCAACTATAACTCCATGAATACCTTCATTTGCTGTGTATTAATTATATATATATATATATATATATATATATATATATATATAACCGTAGCGGCAATAACAATTCTCTATAGAAACACTAAAGTAAAAGTACGATCACCGGATGGAGACACGGAATACTTTGACATTGTAGCAGGAGTACTACAAGGGGAAACGCTGGCCCCGTACCTCTTTATCATTTGTCTAGACTACGTACTTAGAACATCGATTGACAAAATCAAAGAGAATTGCTTCGAACTGACGAAGAAAAGAAGCAAAAGATACCCCGCAACAACAATTACCGACGCCGACTACGCCGATGACATAGCGATACTGGCAAATACACCTGACCAAGCCGAAACTCTTCTGCATAGTTTGGAACAAGCAGCAGCAAGCATAGGCCTCTATGTTAATGCACACAAAACGGAATATATGTGCTATAACCAAACGGGGGACATCTCCACTCTAGAAGGAACCCCTCTTAAACTAGTTGACAAATTCACGTACCTAGGAAGCAGCGTCGAATCAACCGAAAAAGACATCGAAACGAGGCTAACGAAAGCATGGACAGCTATCAATAGGCTATCGATTATATGGAAATCAGACCTAACCGATAAAAGGAAACGCAGTTTCTTCCAGGCAGCGGTCACATCGATACTGCTATATGGATGCACTACATGGACGCTAACAAAACGGCTGGAGAAGAAACTGGATGGCAATTACACAAGAATGCTGCGTGCAATCCTGAACAAGTCCTGGCAGCAGCACCCCACAAGACACCAACTGTACGGCCACCTGCCCCCTATCACGAAAACTATTAAGGTTAGACGAACCAGACATGCAGGACACTGCTGGAGAAGCAGAGATGAACTCATAAGAGATGTACTCTTATGGATCCCCACACATGGCCGTGCAAAAGCAGGACGACCAGCTCGAACGTACATTCAGCAGCTAAGTGAGGATACAGGATGTTGTCCTGAAGACCTACCTAAGGCGATGAATGATAGGGAGGAGTGGCGAGAGAGGGTCAGGGATATCCGTGCTACCAGCGCGATATGATGATGATGATGATATATATATATATGTATATATGTGTGTGTGTGTGTGTGTGTGTGTGTGTGTGTGTGTGTGTGTGAGTGAAAAGCTGTTGTCTGTGTGCTTTTTTGTTTTCCTCCATCAGGGGTCTATGTAATATTCTGTCGCTAAAACAACTTCCTGCCTTAAATAAGTTTTACAGTAACCAGTTATATAACTTGACAAGTGTTGCAAATTTTTCTTGATTTAAGTAAGCTAATTTTCCTACTTATGCTTTTAGAAATCCCTCATTAAAAAATAAATAGAACTAGATATTTGAAAAAAGAAGTTTAGGAAGGAATCGTTATGCAAATAAAGAGCAACACCATGTTGAATTATTTTAGATAACTAGTTATGTTTGTATTCACCATTATTAATTCCAATTTATCTAAGTACCAAATATGTTGATCTATGAATATGGGTTTAATAAATGCAGGTGTATAAGCATGATATTTGATGATAACAATATATATATATAATTTTTATAACTGGCAGCTTGAAAAAATAGGTAATGCAATTTGTAAATAACACATGTATATATATATGTATGTGTGTGTGTGTGTGTGTGTGTGTGTGTGCATTACAAACCGATATCTGGAAAAAAATTAATAAAAAAAGAAGACTAAAAACATCTGTACTGCTTGAAAATAATCAACTAGAACCGCAATGCCTAGCCAAAAGGAAAAAAAAAACACCAATAGAGTTATCTAAGCTAATACATAAAAGTGCTCAATACACTAACTTGGTCAAAACTAGAATAACTAAAAACTGCCAACTCAGGTTTCATCAAATGGATTTTCTTCGGAGCGTGTCCTCATGGAGTAATGGTTAGAGCGATGGACTATGGAATCGTAGTAATCAAGTTTGAAATCCAATCGTTCTATTACATTGACTTTTGGACAAATACCCTTGTGAAAGGTATGATCCCCGCTTAACCTCCCAGCTATGGGTTAAATAGCATCACTGCTATCCTTCTTCTTCTAGAAGGATGGATTTGACATTAAATAACCCATGAAAGTTGATATGCCATTGAACAAAGAAGCCAAACCAAACCTACAGGACTGGAGCTTCACCATCAGATACAGTTTAGTGTCATAACCAGGATACTAATTCTTGTAGTTAAGTATGATCATCTGATTTTTAAGAACATTTGATATTAAAAAAATAACATGGAAGATGTGATTGACAATAAGGCTTTTTACATTGCTGGTTTTTAAGAAGATCACAGCTTATAAGAATAAGCTAATTATTTTTCAGTAAAATACATTCAAAAATCAAAAAGAAAGCGATTGTCTGTGGACTAGAATTAAGGTAAATAAAACAAAGTATAGAGCTATTAAATGTATAATGTAAAAGCATTATTAATGATTTTAAGGTAAAATTGGATTGAAAATCAGGAAGAATCAACATTGGTAGAAAAGAATTGAAGCAAAAAATTTCATTGCAATTACTCCCAGGCCCACTTTGATCCGGAGTGGTAGTACCTAATAGGGTCCCATCTATGGTTCAAATAGAACTGTTTTATCACTTACTAAGGATTATTATCATTAGTCATCTGAAACCATACAGCTGTGTGCAAATTATCTATACTACATTGGAATACTTGATAAAAACAATTACAAATTTTAAATAGCAATAGTTAAAACCATTTAACTGTCTGCAAATATCTGATAAATATTAAATAGAATCATTAGTGTTTGATAGGAATACTTGAAACCATTTAAATGTGTAAAACAAATGAGATCTAATAACTCATTTAAAAATAAAGTTACTTACAAACTATTTGCTTAGAAATTATATATATATATATATATATATATATATATATATATATATATATATATATATATATATATTTGGATTTGGCCTTAAATAATCCAAAAGGGTTGATATGGCATGAAATGCCAATAAGAGTTATATACTAGAATAAAACCAAATATCCAACACTTCATTGGTCGAAGCACCACTGAAACTCATTTGAGGGGGTAGTCTCTGTAGTGAAGTGACCAACATGCTGGACTGTGGCATCGTAGGGAGTGGGTTCAAACTCCAGTCCCACTACTGTTTCCTTTCAGTCAAATGCCCTTGAAAAAAGTATGAACACCCTAATCCCAACCAGCTATGGGTTAAATAGTACAAACACTGTTTTTCTATAAGAATGGCTTTGGTATTGAATAACCCACAAAGGTTGATATTGCTGTATACTGACCTTTGACAGAGGTGGCATGTTCCAGCTGTGTAAGCAGCTCATGCAAGATGACAGCTGGAAGTGGGTCACATGGGTTGACAACTGGAAACATTTAGGCAATGTGAAATCATATGTGCAGGCACCCACTGCAGTAACTGTCAATCATGCAGATGGTCACTCATAGAAACACAGTCATGTGTCTTGGCCAGTAAGTGCTCAGAAGGAAGCAGTGGCCTCCTCCAGACAAGAAGTAGAAGAGCTAAGTGGAGCCCTGGATATGGTTATGGTTTCATACAGCAGTCCTCAGTCTTCATCGTCTTATCACTCTCACAAGTACAGTCATCAGCAGACCCTTCGGAGAAATAAAGACTTGTATTTTTATAACAAGAGTTATGCTCTCCTCATTCTTCATTATGGTCCAACATTCTTCCTTCATCATGCTATACAACAATATACCATTAAACAAAGAAATCAAACTAAGCCAAAACTGTACCATTGTATTTCTTTTCCTTCACATCATCAAATCTTACCCTGAAGATTGATTTCCAGTTAAGAAAACAACAAAGTTCCACAAAGATCTGATGAGTATGAAGAATGTTCTCTCTTTCTCTTGACATATATGAGGTGGTTTCAAAAATCTTCCTATTTCTTTGGGAGTTTTTTCATGATATTATGATTTTAAAGTTTGTACCCTTTCACCATCCCTATTAACCCATTATTGAAATTTTCCTAAGGTGGTTTCTATAATATCTGTTCTGCTTTTCTAATAAAGATTCTCCCATAAAGATATTAACATTTATTTTTAATCACCTGTGGGAGATTCCAAGAATGTGTTGACAAGGATGGTGAACATATGGAGACTGTTTGTTTGTTTGGAATTATATCATAAAGGTATTCCCATAAGAGAGTAAAGATTTTTTTAAAATCATCCTTATGTTGAGAGAGTGAAAGACAGATGCAAAACAATAAGTTTAAACACATACATAATTATCTCTTCGGGTATTTATTGATAGAGGTGAGTGGAAAGCTATCTATGTATCTATTGACAGGTATATACCAAGAGCGAATAAACACAAATACTTATCTTTATAAGATTCATCATACATACATACACACACATATTTCAGATGAATCTATATAAATAGAATCACTAGCATATGGATATTCATACTTGCATTTGTGCATATGTACAAGAGTATTTATACAAATAAGTCTGTGTATCTCCTTATAATAGCACACACGTAAATGACAAATGAATACAAATACTTGAATTAACACAAATGTAGACACACGTATGCATGCATCAAAGCAACAACTCATTTTGATATATTTCTATTGAACCACTGGAAGTTATTGAAAACACTGGTGTGATTGAAATATTTATATCAGTGTCTTAAAATACTTCCTTTCACAACCAACTTTTTGATGGAATAGTCAACCGGGGATTTGTCAACAATGCCAACTGCTTATTGACATAAAAGAGGGTCATACCATTAAAGTTGTCCCCAGAACAGAGAACGGCAAATTCAGATGGAGGAAAGTGTTTTTCTTTTCAATCCTCATTGAATGGTTGAATGTCGTTTTGTGGTGTGTCTTGTGTTTCAATGGAAAAGGGTTGGCAAACTGAACAGGCAATGATGGTGGAATGTTCAGTGCTATTAGATTTGATTATAACTCAATGTGTATAGCAAAGAAATGCATTTCTTTCTATATAATTGCAAATATGTTATTATATACATATATAAGTATATACAAGTTTATTCACATTGAGAGGTTTGTTCATACATATCCCACACACACACACACACACACACACACACACACACACACACACACACACACACACACACACACAATGTAATATGTGCATATCTACAAACCACTCAATATGAATAAACTTAAATACATGCACACACACACATACATATATATATATATATATATAAACTTGTCTGAATATACAGAAGAATGAATTTCTTTTGCATTAGTCATGTCAGCATATATATTTGTGTGTGTATATACACATATATGTATACATAATACACTGACAGATAATAAAATCCCAACACCCTGAAAAAATTTCATTTAACTTGCAGTTAAATAGTAATTGCTAAATTACAGCAGATGATCATATATACAAATCAATACAGGCACAGGTTGCAAAATAAGGGGTGTATTAACAGTACTTAAACATCATATTCATAAACTGTATATCCTCCCTAGCATTTAACATAGGCCTGTACTCTCCCGTACCATCTGGTAATGCATTATTCTTCACTGAAAACTTGGTAAATTTTCTTGGAACATCTATTACCCCAGGATAGATTTACTGTACCCAGTTTGAAATCAGTGTTACCCTTCCTCATGTTACACTCTAATATAAAGTGAAATTGTATGTTTCTGTATCTATCTACTTACATTAGAAGGTTTGTATATACTGATATGTACATATATACTGCATATGCATTTTTTCTGTACATGCACATGTGTTTGATGTGTGCATATCTACACACCACTCAATATGAATAAACTTAAATATGTGCACACAGATATATATATGTGTGTGTGTGTGTGTGTGTGTGTGTGTGTGTGTGTGTGTGTGTGTGTACATATGTATGTATGTACGTGTGTATATATGTATGTGTGCATGTGTGTGCACACAGAAAGTTGTCTGAATATACAGAAGAATGAATTTCTTTAACATTAGTCATGTCAGCATATATATTTGTGTGTGTGTATATAAGTGTATATATATATGTATATATATATTCATTGTAATTTTAGTTGCTTTTTATTGCAACTATTCAGGCATTTTTTTTTTCTGTATTTACAGAAAAAATGCCTGAATAGTTGCTATGAAAAGCAACTAAAATTACAATAAAAAATAATTCTGGAGAAAATAAATAGTTGACAATAATTTATCAAGAAAAACATTCAAGATAAAATTACTATTACTACCACAAATTCAAGCATGCATAAAAATAACCTCAAATACCAGCCTATTTAATAAACCCCTCTACCATAAGTAGGATGCAACTCAGTCTCATATTTACCCATGGCAGAGGAGATAAGAGATGGATTCATGCCTTTTCAAGGGCATTTAAATCAAGTAAAATACAAACAGCTTTATCCAGTATTTGAACTATGGTTTCCTGCAACAATAACTGTTATACAAAGCACATCTCCCAAGATATAGATGAATATGATGTTATCTCTCAAAGAAGATATTTCTTAATAGCTCTTTGACCAGAGACAAAGTATCTTCTGACTTCCAACACATCACCACTTCACTTCTGCAAGAAGGTATCATCATGATACAACATTGTTTTATAGCATATTGAAACCAACATAGAATGATTTTATCTCATGATAAGGTTATAACCATTTGGCTTTATATTTCTTAAATTGTAAAGTGAAAACTTTTGAGACATCTTAAAAGCATCAAGAGTAAAGCTATTTTTACCAAGATGGAGATGAATTAAGAATGGATTGTTAATTTTCCTCAAAATAGTCCCATTGCTATTCAATACTCAAATTCATACAAGTTTGAAGCATCACTGAAATTCTTTTTTATATGATATATATATATACTTACCAACCCCTATGCACAAGTTGGATGTGACACAAGCCCAAATTTTTTTTCAGTGAAATTTAACAAGTTTGAATTCAGTTTTCTTTCACCTTGACTATTTGCTATACCAGGATTAAAGAATCCAGTCTCCCATGGAAGAAGAATAGTTCATGCTAATACTTTTGGGAATTATTGGTATCTATGGGAAATGCAAACAGTCCAGTCCAGGGTTTGAACTCTTGTAATCATGTCCATTTCTTACAGCAATAACTATTACACCACAGACACCACTTTGGATATAAAACTAAACCAATGAATTTCTTTTAATCTCTTCCACATCATAAAATCTAGAGATTTATTTTAGATTAGCAAATGAGTTAATGCTACACTTGCACAATCCTGTGTTTCACCAAAAATTCCTTATCAATAAGTATTGAAACTCTATTTTTTCAAATTGAAACTTGCTTAGTTGTGCGCTTGTCTTTTAGCTAAATTTTAAAATCAAAAATTTTTAACTTCAGTTTGAATATCAATATTCTTCACTTCTCAGAATAAACTATGTATATAATTTAGAATCTTTTTTAAAGCTGCCAAGATCTTTTTCTGCACAATCAAAGATTCTTATTTGTTAAAACATGTAATCTAGTTCTAACTGCATTATAGTAAATTCTGCTATTTCAATGCCATAAAGACTCTGAAAACCAAGTCAAGCATAGCACTTAAATAACCTTTTCTGATCATGGCACATACTGATCACATATTGTCTGCTATCAATTACTAACACGTCTAAACCAAAAATAATGTGAGTTTAATTTGCATTTAGATCTTATTCTTTCGAATTTCCACTCAGCGTTATATTCTTGTCATAGACTCACAACTCCAATGAATTGTAATAACAAAGTCAACTAAAAAAAATTAAGACAAAAAATACTTGAAAAACACAAGGATAAGATCACCAACTTTTCAAATACACCAATGTGTTGCCATAAAAAGATTGTTTGATGCCAGGCTTCTACCAGAAAAAAAAAAGTTTGCCTTTCTTAAAAATAAACATAGAAAATGTTGACTCGTCTTTCGGCTTGAACCTGAATTCCTGTCTGAAGCAGACTCATTTTTACATAAAATGAAAATAAGCAAAATAAGCTGGGGTGGGGGAGAACTCAGATTATTGGCCATTATGGTTTTCTCACCAGTGCTATGGAGAGAATTTGAGTTGGGGTAGGGAAAGTGATTCAATAATATTCTTGCCAATGGCTTATCTTTCATTATAGTGGTTTGTGCTGTATCCTTGCTGTCATAGACTGTTGAACCAAGAAAGATGAGATTTTAAAAAGTGGTGAACAACTGAAAGAAAGAAAATAATATTCAAAATTTCTCAAAAATTTGTGAACCTGTTACTTGTAATTGATTTGTGCAACTAAGTGAATTTAATCCTCACTAGTTGCTCCTTACTTCTAGCCCAGTGGCAAATTTGGGATACACTGAGATGAGAATTACTCTTATTGATCCATTACTACTAAATAATGAGTTTAATCTCCACTATATGTCGCATATTTGTGGCCTTGTGCAAAATGTAAGTGAAGCTTAATTCTATAAAGGACTTCTCGCATAGTGTAATGGTTAGTGTGCTGTCACAAGTGATTTTGATTCTTACAGGATGTTTTATAATTCTTGCCTTATGCCAGACAAAGTTAAGCTTTGTAAATGATTACAGAGAACTGAAGATAAAACAAATCATAATTAATAAAAAGGTAGATTTCTGCATAATTATCTGTTAATAGACCTGGAGTTATGCCTTGAACAGAGGTTTTTTTGTTTTTTTTAACAATTAACTAATCAAAAATTACTTGGAAACTAGCAGGGTTTAAAATTAATTTATTCTTAAAGTTAAAACATTTTAAAATTATGCTATGATATGCCAATTTTAGTGTGTTATTGTAATAAACACACAAACAAGCATTATTTTTTATTTTTTTAAATTTTTTTTGTAAATCTTAAAGATTACTTGATATGATCATGACTAGCAGATAAAACTATTGAAAATATACACATCTTAGCACAGATAGATCACTACACATACATACAAACATATGATGACTGAATCATATTCACCTATTTAGTGAGTGTGTGTGTATTTGTTATTTTTTTCTCAGAAACTCATTCTGTCGTCTATTTAAGATGAGCTTATAGCAATTCCGGAACTAAAATCTATTTCTTGTTAATACATCAGCATATGGCCCGAGGAAATCTTTTTTTTATTTTTTTCTAAATGGTTATTCAAAGAGGGAACATGTCTCATTTGCATCTGAACTCTATCAAATATATACATATTCATATGAATACATATACACTGAAAATAATAGTGTATAATTCTTATGTATATATGAAGATAAATAGAGAAATAGATATGAACAGAATTTGATATAGAAAGAGATATGAAAGAAATAATGTATGAACAACATAAATATATACTGATATATATAACTATATTAAACTTTAAAAGAATTATATCCGAATATATTTGAAACATTTGAATAAAGAGGAAGAGTTCTTAAGTCTTTATACATATATTCAACATCTATGAAAGTTTGCGCATGTATTCTAAGCATACATACATTCTCTCTTTCTCTCTCTCTCTCTATATATATACATATATATATATATATATATATATATATATATATATATATGAATGAGGGTCATTCAAAAAGTTCAAAGCCTCTCCTAGATTTTAGATTTGTCGCACAACTTAGTACTGGAATTAAGACAGAAATCAAATTAGTTTTTCTAGTCATTTTAAGAAGCGTTTGTATGTTGCCATGAAAAAAAAATGTTCAGCTATGGCTCATCTTTCTGGGTGAGGCTTTGAACTTTTTCAACAATCCTTCTATGTACTCGCTTGTTTGTTTTGTCTAATGGCATATCAACCTTCTTGGGTTATCTAATGACAAACCCACCCTTTTAGAAAGACAGTAGAGGTACTATACAATCAATAGTTTGGAAGATATAGAGGTGCATTCCTTTCCCAAGGGCATTTGTCCAAAAGTGAACTTGCTTACCACAATTCCACAGTCCAGCACTTTAACCATTACACCATGAGTACACCCCCCCCCCTTGTATATGCATTCAAACTCATAATTATACATGAACACACTCACGCACTCTCTAAAATGCATCGGGTGGTGAGGTTTCTGTTTTTGGGCTTTAAGAAATGACGAACCTCCTTTTCCTTGCCCTGACTCTTACATCCACTCTCATCCTGTGATAATAGCTGGGAGGATCAAAGAAATCATTTTAAAAGTTATTAGTATTAGAAATAATTAATACAATATAGCAGTGCACCAAAAAATTACTATTATTATTATTAAACAGGATATAATTACTTGAAAACCTATGATTGAGTATAAATTGTTTGTATAAAGAATAGTTACTCAAAGCTATTATTGTTTAAAATAATTCAAATCATTAGTTACTAGAAACCATTTATTAGCTTGGAGAGTTTATATATCATAAAACAAATGAATTAGTTACTTGAAGCAATAATCTTTTCCAAATAATTACCATTAGTTACTTGAAACTATATAATTATTTGAAAAAGAAAAGGACTGACTTCAGCATTAAATAACCCATCAAGGGTTGATATACTGAATTTTTATACAAATATATATTGTTCAATTTATCTATTTACACTAGCAGGGATACCCAGTTTGTCCAAGTGAAAATGATTTTATATATATGACAATATGAATGGCGCAAGAAATTTTTAATAAAATTAGATAGCATTTTTAAAGAGATTTTTTTTATTGCCCATGGTCATGCACCATTTTATAAATAAGATAAATTATCAAATTGATTAATTAGTTTACTTCATACCGACACTCCTTGTCTGGTCAGTGATTTCAACAAATTTAAGATATTGAAAGATTTCTTGAAAATTTAATCAAACCAAATTGTCTTTCCATGATGGAATAGGCAATTTACTTAAAAGTATATATGTGATTGTTGGTTTTGATGCCATAAAACTAAACCATTGTAGGTTATTTGATACCAAATCTTGTTCATTCATATATAAAATACATGATTTCTAAATACGTTTTGGTGATAACATTTTTGAATGAGCCTGAGCTCATTTTTTTCACACATTCCTATCAAATACAAATAATTCTATTTACTATTAATCCTTTGTTTGTTCACAGTTTAATGTTTTCAAGTATTGCTGTGTATCACTAACAATTCAATTAAACATCAGTCATTTTTTTACATACAGTCAAATGATCAAACAGTTCTATTTCAAAGAATTCACTTTAGCATAAGTACACAGTTTAAATGCCAAACAGTTCTATTTGAGCCATAGATAAGCCACTATCAGGTATTACCACTCCAGGCCAGAGTGGATTTGGGAGCGATGGCAGTGAAAGGGTAGTCCACATTCCCCAAAGCTCCAGCATCACTGGAGCCTCACCATCAGATTGTTTAATGTTACATCCAGGATACTCATTGAAGAAGTCTTAACCCTCTGCACAGATGCAGTCAGTGTATTCTACAGCTCTGACCAACTGGAAAAATATACAAGAGAAGATTAAAAGGATTCAGACTGAAACTTTGAATATTTTTACTTTAGAATTCAAAACTTGAATGAAGATATTTACACAGCGGAGCAACTGATATATTAAAGATATGATATCTAGATGTCCACACTGCTCCCAAGATGAGACAGTGTTAATATGAAAAAAAATAAGGAAGCTTGTTTTGATACTTTTGTAACAAGATTTTGGCAAAATATAGGATTGAGCAAGTTAAGTACCGTTTATATTCACCAGACCCCCCAACTAGCTCATTGAAGTTTTTCATTCTTTCCTGAACAGGAAATTCATTTCATAGGTAATATTTGAGGACATTAACAGAAATAAAATAGTTGTTTTGTATCAAGAGTTTCATAGGTACTTTGACAAATGGAAAACTTGCTAGAATAAGTATGATGAATATGAAGGGAACAATTTTGAAATTAATATTTCATTCATAGTTCTTTTCGGTCTTGGTAAATACAACTTCAGTCTTGATATTTTTTGTGAAAGACCAAATATAGAGAAAATATTTTGCTGACTGAATAATGATGCTATGAATCTGTATAATTAAAATATTTTTATTGCTAGAAACCTTTTGCCTCAACTTAACAGAAAATGCCAAAGAAATTAAATACAAGAATTTTTTAGAAATATAGAAAATAAAATGAAAAATGCAGCAATTGTGTAAAAGTTTTGAGGAAATTAATATCTGCTAAAAGTTATAATTCCCTTGGGATATTTCAACAATTTTTGTTCAACCAAACATTAAAATTGTTTCCAAATTTAGTTTAATCACACAAAAGAGAGAGAATAGCACTGATGCCAAAAATTCTGTTTTAAAATTGGGCTGATTTATATCAAGAATTAGAAATTCAAACCAAATAATAGAAACTTTTGCTTCTGTCTTAAGGTAATTTCTAAAATGTGGCATTGTTACTATTATACATTGATTCCCTTGATTCTGTTTTTGTCCCCCTAGTCTTTGTTGATTTTATAACCATTTTTGGTTGCACTAACTTCCATCTTACTATAGGTATCAGTCACATTTAAAAACTTTCAGGAAGGTTGGCAGTTGAACAAAACTAATCTACATGTGTATATAGTAATTATTCTTTATTATCATATCTAATAATTTGTGGAGGTGCCCGTGGTGTAATGGTTATCGTCGTAGGACATGGACACGGCGACACGAGTTCAAATCCTGGACGAGACTGATTGCATTTCACATAGCTCTAATACCCTTGGGAAAGGTATGAATCCAATTATTCTCCCTCCAGCTATGGGTGAATTGTAGGACAGACTATGTTCTTCAGCCTTAGTTAGGCAACTAGTCTAGGAGAAGGAAAACTTTGAATTCAAACCTGTTAAACTTCGCTTAAAAACTGATCTTGCGTCATATCCTGCCTGAGCGGAGGGGTTGGGTAAATAGGATTATCATATCTAATATATTTTTCTGTTTGATTACAGTTTTGTACAACATTTTATTGTATATAAGTCCCCTACTGCCTTTTACATTGCCCTGACTGCAGAGCTTAAAATGCAGACAGTATTTCTTGCAGAGGGGTAAGACAACCCAACCAAAAGAAAGTGTCCCGGGTATGACACTAAACTGCATCTCGTTGTGAGGCTCCTGTTCTTGAGCTCTGGAGAGTATGGTGTACTCCTTCACTGCCATTACTCCCATTTAGGAGTCAAATAGATCTAATTATTTGTATTAGATAGGAATGCTTTATATTATAACTTTTCACACAAAATCTCTTAAACTTCCCAAAAAAATGTAAATATAGATGGACAATGTGCTAGGTTCCCTAATTTCTGGGCAGTAAATAACCCTAGACACATTGACATGCTGTTAAAATCAATCAATCCTATATACTTTGAATATTACAGAGTTATGGACTAAGGTTAATCTGTGGTATCTGGGTAAACATGAGGCTACCAGATATCTCAACTTTATATATAAGAACCAGGAAATACTTTTGAAACATTTCTTTTTAAATGGAGGTTTTAGATGTAAAAGAAAAATTAAGTTGTTGACCATAGTCGAAGACAACATAAAGGCCCCCTTTTCAATATTACTCCTTTCCCTGGATTGATCCAATTTACCCTTTATCCATACCTTATAATGCTGAATGTTAAGCAAGGAGGTATCAAGTACCATTTTTTGAGTCTTTGGGGTTCAATCCCAGGTCAAGTCATACCAGTCTAACCATTATGCCAATGGGGCGGTAATTAAATATAATTTGGGTAATTTGACCTAATGCTATAGA
Source organism: Sepioteuthis lessoniana (assembly GCA_963585895.1). NCBI lineage: Eukaryota > Metazoa > Mollusca > Cephalopoda > Myopsida > Loliginidae > Sepioteuthis > Sepioteuthis lessoniana. The sequence goes on along the minus strand of CAUZXS010002894.1, from coordinate 23,263 downwards.
ATATACAGAGAGTGATATTTTATTCTGAATTAAATTTCTTCAAAGAAGGCTTGGTTAAATGATTGTGTGATAAATTAACAACTAAAAGGTCATTAAAGACTCTTTTAATGACCTATGTTGTTAAAACTTGTTATATCATGACATTGAAGAAAAAGAAAAGCTTTTTTTTTATAGTTATGTTACTATTATTCTGTTTTTCAAATGCAATGTTATACATTCTTATAATAAACATTAATGATAATTTAATGTAATGTACTGTAAATTGCAGTATCTGAGTCAACCTTTTAAGCCTGAGAAAAAAAATCTCTCCAAAACTAGGTTTCAACTTATACAGAAGGACTAAAATCCAGTCTTTTACCATAGTAGTAGTCAACCAGTTGGACAGTATTCTTAACAATCAATATACGCAACTTACTGTAACTCCAACAGACTACCTTAAATATTTCCAACATAAACTCGTTTAGTGAATATATTCAACTATACTAACATTAATATGAAATAATAAAACTGTAATTCAAATTAAATATTATATTAACTCTCTATCATATAATGTTTCCAACAGCTGATGCACTCCTTGTAAACACTAACCACAATATCACAGTAGCCAAAAATATGTTGGAGGATGTAGATCTAACCTAGAATTTTAAGCTAAAAATCTTGAGGTCAACTTATATGCCAGGTTCATGTGTATGCCACAATTTCTGATATATATATATATATATATATATATATATATATATACATATGATAGGTATTATATATATATATATATATATATATATATATATATATATATGTATATATATATATATATATATATATGTATATATATATATATATAATAGGTATTATATATATATATATATATATATATATATGTATATATATATATAATGATTTAAAATTTTTCATTTTTTATTCAGTTGAATCTAAGACATCTGATGTGATAAATATTAGGGCTCCTGAGGATTGACAATGTGAATCTGAGTTGAAAGTTTTTATCTTGTTTTATACTCAAAAAATATAATAAATATATAATAATAAATAAGAGAATATATATATTGCACATTCAAAGAAACAAACACCTGTCACTTTTTAGAATGCAGTTTTCTTTTAATGTTTTGTTTATTACCAATGACGAGTTCTTTGTTTCCCTCAAGACAGTAACTAATAAAACAAAATGGGTTGTGTACTCTCATCAGGTGAATAAATACATGCTTTATGATTTTTAAGGTTCATGGCTTTTTGGAGTATTTTAAAACACTTTTCTGTTGTAATGAAAATGAATCCTTCAGCTATTTGCATATATATATATATATATATATATATATATATATATATATATATATATATGTATCATTTAGCTGAACTGCTAATTCTTTAAAAAAGGGAATACTCATAGGTCCTCAAAACATACTACAAAAATAACTATGAAAACTATCAATCATAAGCAATCAATATTTGTCTGACATTTAATTTAAATCATCTTCAGATCATTGTTTTTACAAAAAATGAATTCAACTTAAAGTAATGGTTCCCAAATAAGTGCCTTACTATATTTAGCTATATGTGCCATGAAAATTTATATTCAAAACCAGCATAAAAGAAATGATTTCTATCATACAAAAGCATCTGCAACTTTAATACAGAAATTGAACTTTTACTATCCTATATTTTGGAATTCTAAAAAAGTTTTAACTAAGTGGATCGAGTTTTCCACTTCATATATATCTTAATTGTATTCTCATCTCTTACTAACATTAAATTTTAAAAGAGAAAAGATTCTTACTTTTTCTTTAAGAAAAATTTCATTATCTTCTAAATCAAAGATAGTACCCTAGGTTTGATGCTAAACTGTATCTGATAGTGAGACTCCAGTTCTGGAGATCTGGGAAGTATGTAAAAAGAAAAAAATTTGTAAGAAACACTTATGCAAAAAAATGTAAATAGGAATGTACGATAAGTGCAATTCCCAAACCAATAAGTACAAAATAATCCTAGAAAGGTTGACATACCATAAAAATCAAACAATCCATCATAAACCAAAGATAAGTATAAAAAAAAATCCCTGGTCACGTCAAACCAAAGAATTGAAAAATGGTACTTGATACCTCCTTGCTTAACACTCAGCAATATAAGGTATGTATCAAGGGTTAGAGTTAGCCAAACGGCTGGAGAAGAAACTGGACGGTAATTACACAAGAATGTTATGAGCAATATTGAACAAGTCCTGGTTGCAACACCCCACAAAGCACCAAATATACGGTCACCTGCTTCCCTTCACGAAAACTATCCAAGTTAGATGAACCAGACATGCAGGACACTGCTGGAGAAGCAGGGACGAGCTCATAAGTGATGTACTCCTATGGAGCCCCCACATATGGCCGAGCCAAAGCAGGACGACCAGCTAGAACATCCATACAGCAGCTATATGAGGATACGAGATGTAGCCCTGAAGACCTGCCGGAGGCAATGAAAGATAGGGAGAAGTGGCGAGAGAGGGTCAGGGATATCCGTGCTAGCGGCACAACATGATGAGGATGATGATGCTCAAGGGTAAAGTGGAGCAATCCTGGAAAAGGAGTAGCACCCTTCCCTACACCTCGGTGTAGTAGCTATTGAAAAGGGAGCCTTCTGGTCGCCCTCGACTAAGGTCGCCAACTTTACTTACAATATATGAGCCATGCTGCATGAACAAAGAAGCATCAAACTTAGGGATCTCCTTGAAAATTTACTGAATAAAAAAAAAAGGTAAATCTTAATACTTTCTTGCAGTTTAAATTACTTTTATAAGCTAAAATGTGTAAATATATTTAGAAATAGATTTTAAAATTTACATCCAAAATATTTTTGTTGCTTCTAAATAATCCTCCAAGCAAGAGAATTCTGTGAACCGCTATAATAAAGGATACAGGGAAACTGGAAATGAGACTATTTGAAACCACTCTTAAGGATTTTCTTGATTACATTTTCTAAATTTTGTATGTTTTTCTTCAAAATGACTGAGTACACTGTGCTTATAAAATCAGATACAACCTGAGGATATCTCCTGTTATTGAATCTCTGTCTCTATCTATCTCTTTCTTAAATATATATGCATATATATATACTTTATATTTAACAACTAGAAGGATTTTTTTCCTACTTTAATAAGAATTATTAAAGTAACAATCTGCTTCTTGTTTTGCTTTGGATATTTTTCTGCAGTGAGAACTTTTCTGTCATACTTTCTCGTATCATGAAATACAGAAGCACTTCATTCACTTTCTTATGAATATACCTCTCGACATAAAAGAAAATAGAAAATAACAAGTAAAAAGCAGAGATAGAAGACATTATATTATGTTATCTACAAAAAAAAACTAGTGCTTTGAATTTCTTTTTACTTGCAGAGAATTCAAATTGCCTCCAGAATTGCAGCTACTGTAACAGCTTTATACATTAAAACTTATACAATTAGGACAAAGAGTTATAATAATTACTATAGGAGTTTATTTTATCTATTTTATTTATTTTTTTACACCCAACGGCAATTTTTTTATGTGATTCTTCTGTCAGTAATCTTGTTAAAAAGCATGTCTTTTCATTGCATCTTTTTATGTTTCCTTAATGAAAGAATATATAGTTATTAACTAAGTGTAGTTTTGATTTGACATGGGGCCACAGGGATGGGGCACTTAGTGAGGATCAAACTTACTATTTAGTTGTAATTGATTCTATAAGACTAGTTCTTGCTAAACATTACACCACAAGGTTCTGAAATTTAAAAAAATGTAGCAAACTAGTTATAATAATAATTTAATTGATTATCTAAAAGACCTATGGTTGTATGTTGTTTTTTTGTTTTTTTTAATGTTCCCCCAGTTTTATCAGACCAGTTGTCCGGAGCTGTAGAATACACTGACTGCATCTCTCCAATGAATCAATGAATGTCCTGTATGACACTAAACCATCAATTAGTGAGGCTTCAGTTCTCAAGCTTTGGGGAATTAGGAGTGCCCTATCATGGTCATTGCTCGCAGGTCTTCTCTGTCCAGGGTGGTAGTACATGATTGGGTCCTATCTAGGGGTCAAATAGAACTTTTTGATTATTTCACTGTGTGCCAACAAATGACTGATGCTAAATTGAATTCTTAATATCAAATAGCAAGTTTTCTCACTCAAGATTTTATGCTGGAATATAAGCAAAATTACGGACGAAAATCTTTTGACGATATATCAGAAGAGATGAGAGTCGCAAAGTTCTTCAAAGAAACTGTTATGTGGTTGACGAAAATGTTGTACTTGAAACCATTTCACAGAGTTCAAACAGATGAGTTCCGGCTTGTTCAAAAATGTTACCTACAACCTATTTGTTTACAAATCTTATGTTTAAAAAATGTATAAAGAGGATTTGGTAATAAATAATCTGCAAGGGTTGATATGCCATAAAGCCCAATCAACTAATCAACCCAATTTGATTAAAATTGGTCAAAAATATTGTCCAATGATGATAAGTCACTGCCCTCCCAACTCTGGGCTTAGAATTAAAATACATATAAGTGTGTAGTAATCCGCTTAATTTCATTTCTTCTTCATCTGTTTTAAAATAGTTCCCTCACGTATAAAAAAGTTCCCTCATGTATAAAAAAAAATTGGTTGTTCCAACTTCTGGAAACAGCACTTTGCACTTTTTTTTTTTTTTAACCTAATTGGAAAATGATTGTCAATAGCATGTGTAGATTGTGTAGATGGTCAGACAAGAAAGACAAGAAGCTATGGTAAAATTTAAAAAAAACTGAAAATAAATTAAAAAGTTATGAGAAGACCAGGTACAAAATAAATAACTATATTGTAATCTTTTCTGGATGACCATGGAAAAGTTTGGATTGGATTTTTCTGTATTGTAATTTCTTTTCAAAAGAGAGAATAACGTGTATCAATGGAAATTTTTAAGACTGAAAAATAAATAAATGAATTATAAAAGTGGGGGGTTTTTTGGGGGGGGTAGAAAATTTTCGAAAATTTCAAGGTGTCCTTTACAAAGCTTTGATTAGCCCAGAGCCAAAAGCTCGTTAACCCTTACAGCACACGAGACACCTCTCGAAAGATTCTAATTGTAAGTGTTAATTCAAGATTTCTCACTCGAGATTTTATGCTGGAATATAAGCAGAGTTACGGACGAAAATCTTTTGACGATATATCAGAAGGGATAAGAGTCGCAAAGTTCTTCAAAGAAACTGTTATGTGGTTGATGAAAATGTCGTAGCGTATTATACGTTGCGATTTTTTAACAAAATGTTGTTTAATATTCTAGCAGGCGAATCTTCCAGCTGCTGAGATTAAAAAAAAAAAAAGGTTCAGGCTGAAATCAATAGTAAATAAACCATGCGAACAACGAAATAAAGAACAGGAGATTGAGTTGAAACGGACGTTTTCATTTTATGTATTGTTTTTGTTAGTTATTTAATGGCATATCAACCTTCTCGGGTTATTTAGTGCCAAATCCATCCTTTTAGAAGGACAGTAGTCGTACTATTTAACCCATAGATGGGAAGATAAGGGGTTTTATACTTTTCCCAAGAGTATTTGTCCGAAAGTCAATGTAATAGTCGACTGGGGTTCGAACTCGCTGCTACAATTCCGCAGTCCAGCTATTTAAACATGTCACCACGGTGGCACCTCGAATTGTTTTTGGCAATGAGCAACAATTTACTCTCTCTCTCTCTCTCTCTCTCTCTCTCTCTCTCTCTATATATATATATATATATATATATATATATATATATATATATATATATATATATATATATATATATATATATATATATATATATATATATATATATATATATATATATCTTTTTTTTTAGACAGTATTAATTTTTGTACTTGCTAAGTCAGGTGGGGCTGTAAAATACACCGACAGCACCTCTGAGGAGGAGTAAGACCCTATCCCCAACGGGTGTCCTTGATATGACATTAAACGATCTGATGGTGAGGCTCTAGTACTGGAGTTTGGAGGAATGTTGAGTACCCCTTCATTGTTGTTGCTCCCCGGTCCACTCTGATCCGGAGTGGAGGCACCTGATAGGTCAAGCAGATATATTTGACATTTAAACTGTATGCAAACGAATGAATTATGCTAGATTGAGTTGTTACAAATCGAACTGTTTGATTGTTTAACTGCGTAAACAAATGATTGATGTTTGATTTAATTGTGAGTGACACATAGCAATACTTGGTATCATTTAAGTGAGTGCTAACGAATGAGAAGAGTTAAATAGAATTATTAGTGTTAATAGGATTACTTGAAACTCTTTAACTGTATACCTAAATTGAATTGTTGGTATTACATAGTCAAATAGTTTCAAGTATTGTTGCATGCAAATGAAGGAATAGTGTTGAATAGCAATACTTGTCAGTACTTCAGTCTACAAACAAAGAATTAATATTGAATAGAATTAGTTGTGTTAGATAGCAATAAGTGAAACCATTTAACTGTGTAGAAACAATAGCGATTATAGTGTACAAACAAGTTAGTTATAACTCATTAAAAGAGAAATTACCTATAAACTATTCAATTACAAACCCCGTGTATATGAATTTAACTGTGTAAACAAATGATTAATAATAAACTGAATTATTCGTGTTAGATGGAAACAACTGAATCCGTTTAAATAGTATGTGCAAAAGAATCAGCTCGTTCAAAAAAAGTCATCAACAAAATGTATTTACATATCATCTATTCAATATATATGTATAAAGATGATTTGGCATTATATAACCTACAAAGGCTGATATGCTATAAAAACACAACCAAACAAAACCAAACAAAACCAAACTGGTTTTTATACGTGTACAGTATAAGTAATATTTTTAGGGTTCTTTTATGCTTGTTTCCATGTCAGTCCTGAATTCTTTTGAGGATAAAGTTTAGTCACCCTCTTTAAATTCGCGACTGGTATTTTCCGTAAGCTAACGTGAGTCTTCTTCGACTACTGGACTGCTACTGACCAGCACGGATAATTCTAGTATTCAAACCCTCAAGCTTTTTGGCAGTAACAGAGAGAAACGTTATTTTTGTGAATTTTAACACGTGGGTTCTTTCTATTTTTAGAATTAGTGAAACGCCTTGTTTAGGGACTGTTAGAAAACTTTCTTTTATTGTGAATACCGACAATCAGAAATATTGAGACGGGCGATGACAATATCAAGACGAATCATAGTCGTTGGCTGTCCCTTGGTTGCGAAAATACGAATCGACTACTGAAGTCTTTCAGTTGTTTCTTGCGTGATGAAGGATTTGATTTGCCACATTCAATGTTGGCGTTAATTTTCCTCTTTTTTTTTTTTTTTTTTCTTTTTTTTTACCTGTCATCTCAGTCCGTGATGTAGAGAAAGAGGAACACTCATGCGTGTTTGATATTTTCTGCCAGTTTTTGAAAGTGTATTCAGGTACATGTGGTGCTACAAACGTTGAAATGTGCGCTTCAAAAGTTTAAACAGTCAGACTGTCTGCTACGGTTGGTTGGCTACAGTTGAACAATTGCAGAAAAGATTTTTATATATATTTATTTTTTAAATAAATTAATGAACTCTAAAATCAGATCACCAGTCTAATAATTTTTTCCTTTACTTTTGGTTTGGCTTCTTTATTTAATGGCTTACCAACCTTCGTGGGTTATCTAATGATGAAACCATTTTTGCAGATCAGCAGTGACACTTTTAATCCATGGCTGGGGAATTAGGGGGTTCATACCTTTCCCAATAGTATTAGTCCAAAAGTGAACGTAACAAGAGTTCGAAATCGCCTTCTTCGAGACTACAGTCATTACGTCCCTTGTGTGACATATTGGCTTAAAAATCTTTCGTTTATCATTGATTAAATAATGTGAAATGAATTAGCATAGGCGACATGGCACTGGTCTATTTGTTAAAACACCTTGTTGGAACGGCTTAGAATAGGCTGACGGTATTTCCTACAGAAGGATAATACCCACCACACACACACACACACACACACAAGATGTGGTTTCCTGGTAATGACATTAAACTACTTCCAGTTATGAAGCTTCACATTTGGAGACCAGAGAAGGGAAGAGTATCCCTTAATTGCCATTATACCCAGTTCCACTCTGACCTAAACTAATAGTTCCTATAAGAGTATGATATTAAACTGCCTCTGATGGTGATGCTCTCGTTCTGGAGCTTGTGGGAATGTGGAGCACTCCTTCATTTGCATTATTCCTTAGTCCACTCTGGTCCGGAGTAGAAGTACGTGTTAGTGTCTCTTTTATGATTCAAATAGAACTGCTTAACCATTTAACTGTGTGCAAACAAATGTGTTATGTTGACTAGATTTTTTAGCGTTAAATTGCGATACTTGACATTTTTTAACGGCGTGGAAATAAAACCATTATTGTTAGATAGCAATACTTGAAACCATTGAATTGTGTGCAAGCAAATGAGCTCTGGCTTGTTTTAAAATCTCACCTCGAAACTAATCCTTTATAGATATGTACATGCATGCGTGTATATATATATATATATATATATATATATATAAAATTTGGGATTAAATAACCTGCATCGGTTGATATACCATAAAGACTAACCAACTTTATATCATATTTGTGTATTAAAAAAAACATTCAAGAAACAAAATATAAATATGAATACAAAATGTACATGATTCTCTAACTCCTTGGCGTAAAATAACCATCGACGTGTTGACATGCCGTTAAAATCAACTGTGTGTGTGAGAGAGAACTTAAAAAATGGTAAAACCACAATTTTTTTTATTTGCTAAATTTTCACATTCTTTCAATCTCTCTATTCCATAATGACTGCTATAAAATAGCTTATGCAATTATATGCAGCCCTAACAACTGTTATAGGGTATTGGTAGTAGTCTATTTTTTTGTTCTTTTTAAACAATCTTTCCGATGATTGGATATGCAGAAACCTGTCAAAAAAGTCAGCAATTTCAGATTTTAGCTAAGAAATATTATTCCTTTTTTTCACATAGGCGAATTGGACGGTGTCTATAAAAGAAAAATTATGAATTTGTTTAAATATTTATTCAGGGTAAGTACTTTGTGGTTGTAAAGATTTAAATGACATTCACATTAACATCAAATTGATCGCAAAACAGTGCCTCTAACCTTTTGACCATAATAAAACGTTATTTTTTTCCAGTTTCAGTAATTTTATGAGTGTTATCGTCCTTCCATATTTGTCCAAATAATCCTCCCTTGTGTGCCTTAACATTTATACACTTTTCTCAACTCTTCATTCTGATTTTTACTAAACACTTATTCCATTTTCTCTCATATAAATGGTATGGACAGTTTGCATATACAAGCCCTCTCTCTACATATATATATATATATATATATATATATATATATATATATAGGAAAGAGAAAGCGAAGAAAGACTGAAAGACAAACATATGTATTCAGATCGAGAGATAGGGAGAAATGAATAAATTCTCAATAACTACAACTTAATTTGCAAAATATCCGAATATATATATATATATATATATACTCATTTATTTATTGATATATTCAAAGTTAATAAAATACCCTAATTGTGGTGCTACACATGTTCATAAATACCGAGATATGCATTATGATTGTGTGTATGCACACGACCATCTGAAGATTGAGAAAAAAAACATGAAACTTACGTAACGGACTTATTGTATCCATAATTCCAAAACATATCCGTTGTTTATAACTCGTTGAAAGGAAGTGGAGTCCACACGCTCAGTTCAGATTTCGCGTTAATATCCTTGGGAAAGGCATGAATCTCTCTCTCTCTCTCTCTCTCTCTCTCTCTCTCTCTCTCTCTCTCTCTCCACCCATCACAAGCTATTGATAAAATAATTGGACAGACTAAGTTCTTTAACCTTGGTGAATCAACCGGTCATGGAAAAGAAAAACTTAAAATTCACTAGCTGATGAGGATAGTTCGTGGAAATCTATGGTACATTGTTGAACCATTTTTCTGTTATCACCTTATCTAAAAAGTATAGTTAAACTTCATCACTATAAACAAATCATCTGCATCGGTAGTCCAACGGTTCATAACTGAACAGTTTGGTCATCATATGTCGGAATCGACGAGAGAGTCCTCCATTATATACATGTATGTGTGCATTTCTACAAAAATTATACTCCATGGTTTCTTTTGGAACGAATCTTCGTGGTATCGTGGCTAATGTGGTGGAGTGTGGCATCATAAGTGAGTTCGAATTCCAGTTGTGCAATTTTGTTCACTTCCTGACTAATACCACTGGGAAAGCTATGACCCTCTGTTCCCCAGCTCTAGGTTAAATAGTACCACTGGTGTTCTTCTATAAGGATAGCTTTGACGATAAGGTTGATATGTCATTAATGAAACCATCTATGGTTTTGACACACAAAAAAAAAACCCAAACAAACAAGCACATAATTGATGTAGTTTTGTGGACACCTTAGAGAAGTTTGGCTAAGATGAGGTGAAAAGATGACGACGAAATGAAGTTGTCCCGGTTAGGAAAGATGTCACAAAAAAAATTTCACTCTCTTTATACCGGTCTCCAAAAGTAGCATTTTAAGTCGATCAATAGGGAGAGAGCTGTTTGGCTTAGCTCTGAAATTTAAGTCGTGACTTGTCGCTCTCCCGCTACCTAAAAAAGCTGACTGACCCTTTTCAAAAATCTACAAAACTCGTGTTTGGTCGTCTCTTACACGCACAACGAGAGTTCCCGAGATTGAAGTTTAGTTATTGGTCACACAGATTGATATAAGAGTCAATGGTAGTGGGAGGCAGCTACTACATTGAATTTTTTTGTTGGCATTTAATGGTTAGTCAACCGTTGTCTTATTTAATGCAAAATAATTTGTACGTAATTATTGTTGTTTTCAACGAATAGTTAGAGCGTGAGGCAAAGGTTACTAGACAATTTTGTTCTTTTTTGGTCTTGTTTCGCAGAGGTATTTTATGTATGTATCTGCTAGATTGAGATCTGTAAATGTTGTAAATTCGCCAATGAATTGTAACATTTGAGCCATATTAAAAATTTTGCCATGTACCATCGTATTTTGAAAATAGAAAACAAAGAAATTATCATTTACTCTCGTAAGTAATGATTTTGAAATTATGAATTAGAGTACGTTTGATTAAAACACCAGTAATATCTTGATTAAAAAAACATTAATTTGTGATGCTCATATTCACTCATCAAAAGTCGAGTACAGAATGAATTTTACATCTGTCCATCAAAGGGGATACAGGGAGATATTTTAACTGCGCACGCGTGGAAATGTTAACTTCGCAATATAAACGATCTCATCCTCGTTATCCAAGGATTAATTTATGAAAAATCAACTGATTTCCATTAAAAAAAAGACATGAAAAGCTGTAATTTTCGTATCTGTGTTTTTGCATTTATTGAATAATTGGCTCATAAGTTGTTTTTAAATTTTCTTGAAGGTTTTATCGATAACAGTATTTGGTTTGCTGCGCAAAATTTGGAGGGACAAAACTCAAAATAATTTAAGAAATCTTTTTCTCTTAAATCGTTAAAATACATTTTTAATCAATTAGAATAATAGACAAATCAACTTTTTAAAATCTAATTTCGAGCCTAACTCAATCGTATAATGATGAAATAGATAAATCTTGAGTAGATTTATAGATTCATTCAGTAAATTTCCCTAAAAATTTTTCGAATTTATTTTTCTTGACTGAAAATCTAACATAGTGTTCCTTCAAGTTGCATTTAATTTCAACATCGTTCAATTTTATTTCAAATTGAAGGTAAATATTTCTGTTTATTTAGACATATTCATCCTCTCATTGCTCTCTTCATCTGCCGAAGCTTTATCCACTTACATTCCAACTCATAAATATACTTTCTCTCCTACATCGTGACATACATAAAACATTTTAACTAGATTTTGACAATGCTAGCTGCTACATTTAATGCATGAACTTTTCTTTCTTGTAGTGTAAATATTGGAATATTTACACTCTAATAAATGTTTTCTTACCAGAAAAGACATCGTAACTTTAGTTTTTCAAATAACTTTTCTCTAAATATAAAGAAATGAAATCAGTGTTTTATTCAATAATTAACACATTTATTCGTTACAAATGCCTCATATTCAATGACGACCTTAACGAGTGCTGGGCCCTATCGGGAAAATATATTGCAATGTCTTTTTGTGTTTACTTGATGAGCCGAGAGTAGATAATACTCTAGCATGGAAACCTCTTAGGCGCAGGGCCCAATTGGGAGCAACTGGTCTTATTGGCTTAAGGTCGACCCAACTCTTGTTTATTTCCACGGTAACTACAACAGATACAGTTCACATAATAACGCCGTTGGATAGCGGTAAGTTTCAGTTATATGACAATACACATAGATTTAGAAAATTGTGCAGGTCCGTGAGCATTAAAAATGTCTTTGAAAATGCTACCTAATTTTATTGAAAATTTCTTGTGAGGCTAACATATCTTCAAAACTATTAACTACAAACATGTTATCGTAGATACGCGACGAATTTGGCATAAAATAACCCCAAATGGGGTTTCATGCCGTTAAAATCTATTAAACCGAAAAAAAGTTCTTGCGCCATTATCTTTGTCATCTATGAAGTCATGTCTACCTGGGAAAACTGAGAATTTCTGCTAGTGTATATATATATATATATATATATATATATAATGTGTGAATCAAGTCACATAGGTATAAAAATGAGGCATGTGAAATCTTGGGTTTATTTAATGCCGAAGTCAGTACTTTTTTGAAAGCAATTATATGGTTTCAAGTTACTAATGATATTAATTATTTGTAAACAATCATTTATTCAAGTAATAAGTTGGTTGATTTTATGGTATATCAACTCTTAGATTAATGCTGAAGTCAGCTGTTTGCTCAAATTAGTTATATGGTTTCAAGTAACTAATGATAATAATTATTTCGAAACGATAATAGCTTCAAGAAACTATTCTAATACGGGTAATTTATACATAATCATAGGTTTTCAAGTAATTATTCCTGATTAATAATAGTACTCTTTTTGCACGCTGTTTTTTTTTTTTTTTTTTTGTATTAATTATTCCTCAAGATGGCACCCTAATTGATGTTACTCATGGGTTAGAATGGATGTAAGAGTAATGGCCATGAAAAGATGGTTCCTCTTTTCTCAAAGGTCGAAAACTGAAGCCTCACCACTAGATGCAGTTTAGTCATTGTGTGTGTGTGTGTGCATATACCAGCGTCGTTAAAAGGCTCTAAACATACCCAGAAAGAAAAGCCAGAGCTGAACATTTGTTGTGGCAACACACAAGCATGAACGTGTCTTGTCACTCACTTCGCTGTCGCTTCAGCTAAAATCATTTCCCACTGCCTAATTGTGCTCATGCCTACATTTGTATTCTCTGTAACCATTCAACAAGGGTCTTTGAATGCCAATGAATACAAATTATTTCTGTGTCGGGGAATTCAATAACAAACATCTGTCTTTTATATCAGACGCTATTTTGTCAGATTGCCCTCAGCTGCTAACGGTAAGAAGGGAAAAAAGTTTCAACTTCAGCTACGACACTACTTTAATACTGAAAACGAGTGGTCGTTGGGTGCGAAAGATGTTATAAAAATCCAGCAACAAGAAAGAAGACTAGTTGACAAAGTTCAACATCTTTCACAGTAGGTTAAATGTAACAGAATATGCTTCATTTGGCACCCCGGTATGAAATCAGTAATTAACAGAAAGTTGCCGAAAACAGCCACTGAAGTAGTTACGAGAGTTGGTCAGGCATAGTAGGTGGTAGTGTGGGTTCGGTGTTCTGAAAACCCCAATAAAAGAAGCTGGGTTTTTTTTTTCTATTAATTCTCTCTTTTTGGCTTGGAAAACGTGAAAGACAAGCTGTAACATGGACTGAGAGAGAAAAAAATCACCCAAAGATTCGTGAGGAACTGGTTTCTACAAGAATAAAGAAAGACCCGCGAATCTTACCCATACATTGTGATCGTCATTCATGTCTTCGTATTTCGACTGCCTTCCAGTAGACGATCATTTTCGCCAATATAGTAGTTTCAACCTCTGTTTCCATACAACCAACATCAGTTAGCGTTTACTTTGGCTTCTTTGATTAATGGCACATCAACTTTTGTGGGTTATCTAATGCCAAAGCCACACTTGTAGAACAACAGTAATGGTACTATGTAACCCAAAGCTTGTGGAAAAGAGGGTTCATACCTTTCTTAAAGGTATTAGTCAGAAAATAAACATAATAGCGCAGCGGGAGTTAGAACTCGTTTACTACGATGTCACAGACCAGAAAGTAAGCCACTACGCCAAGGGGTCTCTCCCTACCAACATCCGTCTCTGAAAATGCAGAATAACATAATAGAAGCGGAAGCATTACTTTCGGAATGATCTTACAAACGCAGCATGTAGGCTCTTATTATTTATCAAGTTTATTATTTATATTATTTATACCGGCCAGGGAAGGAGTAGCGCCCTCCCATACACCATGGTGTAGTAGCTATCGAAAAGGGAGCCTTCGGGTCACCCTCGACTATGGTCGCCAACTTTACTTATTTATACCGGGCATTGGCATAATGGTTAGAGTGTTCGCCAATGGCCCGGGAGACCTGGGTTCAATCCCAGGTCGAGTCAAACCAAAGACTTTAAAAATGGTACTTGATGCCTCCTTGCTTAACACTCAGTATTATAAGGTACGAATCAAGGGTAAAGTGGAGCAAACCAGGGAAAGGAGTAGCGACCTCCCCTACACATTGGTGTAGTAGCTATTGAAAAGGGAGCCTTCGGATCACCCTCGACTCCGGTCGCCAACTTTTACTTATTTATCAATAATAATAGTCTGTCACCCGGGCTTAAGATTGCTCATCGTATCCTCTGATATAGGGTGCTCATCGTATCCTCTGATATAGGGTATCTCAATATACATGGGACCATGTGACTACAAATAACTCTACTAACGATAACAATGTTGGCTTCTTTTTTGTTTCATACGTAAAAATAGAATACTATAAAAACTATAATTTCGTGATCAAAATGCCTTGGACACGAGAGGAAATAATATTTTTATCACTACTTATTTGGAGACGAATTCATTGAAAACTGTATCAAATTAGATGCAACCCATTCATATGATAATGATTTATTACTGAAACAAGAAACTCAAAAAAAGATTGCATGTTCTGGAAGCTTATATAAAAACAATTAAAGAAAACATCGATGTTTCTAGATTAAACGACGCATTTTTTTACAGGTCGTGTTCCAAATGACCGCCATTGCGCTTGTCTCAGTAATAAATGACCATATTAATGGGTTGTATCTATTCTGAGACACCATATACTAAGTGGTCCCCTATCGAATAGACACATCGATGCTCAACTTCCGTGATCTGACAGGAGGGTTATTTGTTCTCTGGAATAGTGTTATTTTGTTTGTTGAATTTGTTATATTATCTCAGGAAATAAATAAGCTTGGTTCACCCGTCGTACAAACGAAAATATCGCTAGCCCTTGTTATATTTTGATGTGACAAGAGAAAACCAACGTAGAAATTTCTACAATCTCAATAATCACTTTAAAACTTTTGCACTATTCTAAAAACTTCTCATTTTCTTTGTTTAATGACATATCAACATTCGTAGGTTATCTAATGCCAAAACCATCTTTGTAGAAGAGCAGTCGTGGTATTGTTAAACACATAATCGGAAGGATGAGAGGACTGATACATTTCCCACGGGCATTTGTCCGAAAGTGAACGTGATCGCACGAGTCGAGTTCTAACTCGTTTACAACGATCTCGTAATCAAGCACGTTAGCAACGACTCCTAAGGGCTCCTCAAATGTATTTTCAATGATTAGTAACGGTTATAATAGAAAATGGACTTGCTGAATCTGTTTGGTTTGATTTTTTTCGTTTAATGGCTGATCAACATTCATGGGTTATTCAATGCTAAATCCCTCCTTGTAGAACAGTAGTGGTACTATTTAACCCATAGCGGGGAGAATAAGAGGTTTCATACCTTTCGGTATTTGTCCTAAAGTGAACGTAAGAGCACAAGTGAAGTTCGAACTCGCTTATTCCGACGTCGCAGTTCAGCACGTTTCCCAATATGCTACGCCCTTTCTAGAAGCAGCGATGTATCGAATCTGTTCCTCAAAACTTTCCAAGGTTGTAAGCATGATCGAAGTTGATCCTTCAAGAGATGACGTTGAACTTCGGTTATTATTGATTAGTCGAGCTTGATGAGCAATCATAGGCAACCTTAATGCTTGTATGCATAAAAGGAAATTCTTTTGTGGGTTGCTCTGTCAGCAGTCATCAGTGAGTAAGCAAGTTTCCGCATAACAATGGACTTGCCCATAATTTATATCACACGAAGGGTTGTTTTTTTACCTCCTATCCAAACATCGCATCATCCAGATATGTCAGTTCCCCTTTCAATCTAGATTTGATACCCTGCGACTCCTGGCTTTTCCCAACGCTAAAATCAGATTTTATATACCGAAGACAACATAGAAGAACCCAACAATGCAGCTAATGGCAATCTTAAAAAAAGGGTCTTTTCAGATCATTTTGGAAAAGCAAAGGGATATTGGGATAAGAGCGTGAAATCACGGGATGAATAGTTTGATCGAAAAAAAGGCACCATCTATGTAGTTGATGAGGCTCCAGTTTTTGAGCTTTAAGGAGTGTAGAGGACCCCTTTATTGTCACGACATTCAGGTGGTAGTACTTTTATGGATCAAATAAATCTATTTTGGAAATTATTAGTAGAAGGAATTCTTGATACTATATAATGCTTGCAAACAATTATTGACAAAAAAGAGCACCAGAACTTAGAAAATATGATTACAATCAAATGAATCTAAGTTCGGAATGTAGTAACCCTTAAGGAATTTATATGCCCTTAAATAAACCAAACTAATCTTACATTTTCCAATATCTTGACTTAAACAAAGAACAACCAAACGTTATTCAGGATTAAATAATGATTGGTCATAGTACATGTAAGATCTTTGCGAAAGTTTTAACTTGGGCTTTCTTGTCTCTGAACGTCATCAATATTAGATATTCTAAAGATGATGAAAATAAACTTGGAAATAAACAACAATCTGATTATCTCTAACCATTCATTTTCGTCTTTTTTTTCTTTTGTTTTTTTTACTTGTTATAAAAATTGTGTGGCGGAATTCAAAGACACACCTCTGCTTTCATGCCAAGCGCCATTTGCTCATGTCAGAACTTTTTGCAAACGGACAGTGTAAATTCATTCATTTATTAGGTGATGTATTTGACTAATTTATGGGTGGATGTTGGAAAGTTGCCAGCCTTAGCTTAAAAGAAATGACTTCGAGCTATGAAATAACCGTTCTATTACGCCACATAAATACTTTCTAAAGTTTATGTAGCCTTTACAGTAAAAAAAAAAAAAAGCAGTGCACCCTTTTATAGGAAATAGGTATTTTTTCACAAATTTTTCACACGGGTTATCGACATTTTGAAGGAATATCTTATTTTTTTAGTGTATCATTTCGTTTATGAGAGATCATTACTCGATAACTTATTTCATGTACACATTATTATATATAAGTAATAAAGTAGTAAGCAGAGATGAAAAAACAATGTTTTTTGTTACAAAGATTTATTTTTTATGTTTTTATTTTGTGGGCCAGTTGACGTATAAGAGCACAATATATACGAAAAGGTGTGAGAAATTTCTTATAGGTTTTACACCTCTATACAGATAGACGATATAAAAGTCTCAAAATAAACGTACGTAAAAAAATTATTTAAGCTAAGTTTACTAAGAACTTTATTACTTTTTATATTTATGAGAAGCAAACGTGGACTTTTTATACTTATATAAAATTCCTCAAAATTACCAAAATCTCAATGTTAGTCCAAAATAGTATTGATAAGGATATTATATACGTGATCACCGGAGGATCAACAACGAAAAACTAAAGAGTGTTTATCTTATCTTATACTTGAAAATATTGTGATATTGCCCTGCTTTATTTGCCCAGTCAGCTGGGGCTGTAGAATACACTGACTGCACCTCTGCTGAGGGATAAAACCCCACCAATGAGTGTTCTGGATATGACACTAAACAGTCTGATGGTCAGGTTCCAGTAATGCAGGGGCTTTGGGGAATACGGAAAACCCCTTCATTGCCATTGTCATTGCTCCCAGATCCACTCTGGCCCGGTGTGGTACTATTTACCCAACCCCTCCGCTCGGGCAGGATATGACACAAGGTCAATTTTTAAGCGGAGTTTAACAGGTTTGAATTCAGAGTTTTCCTTCTCCTAGACTAGTTGCTGAAGAACCTAGTCTGTCCTACTATTTACCCATAGCTGGAGGGAGAATATTTTGGATTCATACATTTCCCAAGGGTATTAGTGCTATGTGAAATGCAATCAGTCTCGTCCAGGATTTGAACTCGAGTCGCCGTGTTCATTTCCTACGACGATAACGACTACACCACGGGCACCTCCTCTGGGCCGGTGTGGTAGCACCTGATAGGGCCTTATCTATTGGTTAAATAGAACTAACTACATACTTATGCTAAACTGAATTGTTTGACTAAACTGAATAGTTTGAAATAGAAATGTTTTTGACAATTAAACTGGGTACTCATGCTAAACTAAATTGTTTGAAATAGAACTGATTATTAACATAAAAATGGATTTGGCGTTAAATAACCTGCAAAGGTTGATATGCCATAAAACCCACCCATCCAACCTGATTTTTTCTGCATACAGCAGTGTCAATATTCTACAGATAATAAACGATTCTCGCATTAAATTCCAATCTTTATTGTTTATCTATCTATCTATCTATCTATATATATATATATTCTACTGATTAAAAACGATTAAATTTCAGTCATAATTGTTTATATGTGTGTGTATATAGATATATATTGGGTCAGTAAAATATGTTTATTCCTGTGTGTTGGGGTTAAGTGCGGGAGTCTTTCTATGATTGGATAAACCAATCACGTGAGAAGCCCAGAAGTTTTGACCCAAAATACCAAAAATGAGCAAATAGATTCCAGACCAGTTACCGCCTACAAGTCGACTCGAAATTCTCCCCAGAAATCAGCAAATCAGAAGATACCTGCTATCCTCCCCATCACACCAGCAAGTCTCTCAAATTTGACTCTATACACAGGAAGGACTTTATATTGTCTGTCATTGTTTTGTTTTTTTAATAAATTGTTAGAATTAATTTCACTCAGAAATATATATATAAAGTAAAAAGTAAAGTTGGCGACCATAGTCGAGGGTAACCCAAAGGCTCCCTATTCGATAGCTACTACACCAATGTGTAGGGGAGGGCGCTTTTCCTTCCCTGGAAACAAGATTTTACATGCATCGGCCGGGAAACGAACCCGGGCCGCCCGCGTGGCAAGCAAGCATTCTACCATATATATATATATATATATAGAATATATATATATATATATATATATATATATATATATATACTCAATTATGATTGAAATTCAACGTTAATTTTTTTTAATCGGTTGAATATTTACCGCAAAAAGTACAGTGCAAAACAATATCACAATATTTTCAAGTATAAAGTAGAATGATAATAAAAACATGAAAAAAAAAAAACACATGACTCTGAGTTTCACGCTTCTGATCCTCAGATGATCTAGTATATAATTTCATTATCAATCTTATTGAACTTAGTTACTCGCCCTCCCTATAGTCCAGACCTTGCTCCCTGTGACTTTTGCTTATTCCCTAAGCTCAGAGGCTGTCATTATGAGACAATTGAGGAGATGAAAGAGGCTGTGACGAAGGTTATGGACACGCTCACACAAGAGGACTTCGATAGGGCCTCGCAGAAGATGTTGGAACGGTACAACAAGTGCATTGCAGCCGGGGGGAGATTACTTCGAAGGGGACTAGAGTTTCATGTGTATACTTTCAATAAAAGTGTCCATACGAAAAAAAGGCTGGCAACTTATTTAATGATCCTCGTATAAGTGATATTAATGATCGAGTTTGCAATATCTATAAATTGAATGATAAATATCGATAATTGTGCATGTATATCTAAGTTTGACAAGCGTAGACAATGGCTCTGACATTTTCTTACTTTTGCAGTAAGAACAGAGATGGCGACACGAAGGCTAGGTCTGATGATCGAATAGACGAGAAACTGACTGTCATTAAGCACCGTAGATTGTATACGCTATCCTAACATATTTTTTTCTTAACCTTCTATATCCCAAATCTTTCATACTCTTTGCTTAATCAAAAGCCTTTAAAATCCTCAATAAGACTCAACCTCGAACTAATGCCAAGTCACCCTCTTATAAAACAAGTCTCCTCCACACATTGATTACTTTGCCTACCAATTCTTCTATCAAAACATTTCTCAATCTAATCATAACTTCGATTTCAATTCGGCAAAGATGCTCATTTACATTCATAATAAAAGACTAAGACGAATTTTCGAGGCCGGTGCTATTCCACTTTGTAATTCCTTAAACACTCCTTCGGGTTTTTATATTTCTCCTCACTTGAGCAAATCCACTTTAAATAGCTACAATATATTTCATCTTTAGATAACACTTTCCACGCATAATAATTTTACACTTTCTCTTTTTTTTCTTTTTCTTCCTCCTTTTTCTTTTTTCTTTTTCTTTTTCTTCCTCCTTTTGATTCGAAATCTTTCTCGATAAACAAACGGAACATAAATTCTACATAATATTCCTAATAAGTTAAATGACATAATATAAAAACAAACGCTGATTTACTAGCCAACTATTTCTTGATATATAGATTTTCCCTGGGTTTTTGTATTTTTAAACATCCATCGTTGATATAACATCACTAATATCATCCCCTTACTGTCCTGATGATGGTTCATTAGAACCAAAACGCTATAGATTTGCTTCTCAATAAATCTTTTCTACTTGGATTACCTTGTTTTCAATCTCTCTCTCTCTCTATATATATATATATATATATATATATATTGTCATCCACAGACAGACTATTTCGTTGTATCCCAACTCTTCAGTGTGGCTAGACACGTAGGACGCTTGAACGCTGGGATCGAAACCCGCCCAACTTTACGTTAGACTTAGTATCAGACCGCTCGGCCAACAAGCGTACCACGTCAGCTCGGGCATTATAAGGTATTAAGTAGTAGCGTTCGTTTGTTTACATTTAATACCTTATTGGATACCAGAGTGCTCAATTCGTTTGATGGCTGAAACACAAGTATGGAGAACTTAGTG
The DNA here is from genome assembly GCA_963585895.1 of Sepioteuthis lessoniana. Classification (NCBI taxonomy): domain Eukaryota; kingdom Metazoa; phylum Mollusca; class Cephalopoda; order Myopsida; family Loliginidae; genus Sepioteuthis; species Sepioteuthis lessoniana. The sequence goes on along the minus strand of CAUZXS010002894.1, from coordinate 1,969 downwards.
AAGACCGAACCAAATATTAAGTAACGATGATGGGTGAAAAGAGCTTGTAAACCATTACACTACGACGTGACGACCATCTTTATTCATAGACTGATTAATTGATTTCAATGGCATGTCAGTTCTTTTAGGGTTATTTTATACCTCGAGGTTAGGGAATTGCACTCGTTGTATGTCCATATTTACATTTTCAGTGTGGTTGTTTCATAAGAGTTTTTTTATGTAAAATTATATGATATCAATCAACAGTTACTACCTATCCGAGTCGGAGTGGAAATGGCAGTAATGAACATGAAGATGTAATCTACTCTTCCTAGATCTCCAGAACTGGAGCCTGATTATCACATGCATTTTAGAATCCTATTCAGGACATCTCGTTTATTTTTATTTTTCTTTGTGGGGTGTCAGCATCCATTAAACCCGGATGTCATGAGTTGAAATTGTGGGAGCGAATAAAAAGGGTTTATGGTGTAAGAATTGGTACACAAAATTTAGTCGAACTCACGTTCACCGAGTAGGGGGAACAAATAGGGGGCAAATCCGTTTGGAGAGATTCCACGCCGCCACTTTGGGGACCGCCGGCCCCATGGACATGCGCAGTCGACTCATCGAATCGCCATGGTAACTCCAGTACCGGGTAGATACGGTCTTTCAGTGCTAGGACTTAAAAGCAAGTGCAAATTGTGAATGCAATGGACGGAGAGAGGGTTAGGGTTAAAGAGGCGGTAACAGGAGCTTATCTTTCAAAGTGGGGATCATATTTTATATGGCTTGATGGGCCCCAAGTGACACTGGGACAGGACATGACCACGATCGGGTACGGACGAAAGGAGAGGCAATCAGCGACCACCAAGAACCAGCCTTTGCTGTTCACGTGCTGTTTCTTACAAACGTTTTCTGATAACCACTTCAAGGAAATTATCATCGCCTTTATCTTAATTTGACACTCAAAACTTGTTAAAGATTTTATTGTACCACCACTCAAAAGACAACTTTTTTCCTCCATTTTTTTTCGTCTATTTTGGTTTGACCTTTCTTATTCTAAGTTTGTTTTTTTGTTTTTTTGGTGGTGGGGGGGTATCGTTTCATATTTTTTCTTTCTTCCTTCCTTTCTTCCTTTCTTTCTTTCTTTAATGTTTTCACTCTTAACATAATACCTTAATTTCCCATATACATTCTTTTTTCTTTCCTTCTTTCTTTCTTGCTTGCAAATTTTCTTTCTTTCTTTCTTGCTAGCTTTCCCAATTCTTTCTTTCTTTCTTTCTTTCTTTCTTTCTCGCTAGCTTTCCCAATTCTTTCTTTCTTTCTTTCTTTCTTTCTTTCTCGCTAGCTTTCCCTATTCTTTCTTTCTTACTTTCTTGCTAGCTTTCCCAATTCTTTCTTTCTTTCTTTCTTTCTCGCTAGCTTTCCCTATTCTTTCTTTCTTTCTTTCTTGCTAGCTTTCCCAATTCTTTCTTTCTTTCTTTCTTTCTCGCTAGCTTTCCCTATTCTTTCTTTCTTTCTTTCTTGCTAGCTTTCCCTATTCTTTCTTTCTTTCTTTCTTTCTTTCTTGCTAGCTTTCCCTATTTTTTCTTTCTTTCTTTCTTTCTTTCTTTCTTTCTTTCTTTCTCGCTAGCTTTCCCTATTCTTTCTTTCTTTCTTTCTCGCTAGCTTTCCCAATTCTTTCTTTCTTTCTTTCTTTCTTGCTAGCTTTCCCTATTCTTTCTTTCTTTCTTTCTTTCTTTCTTTCTTTCTTGCTAGCTTTCCATATTCTTTCTTTCTTTCTTTCTCGCTAGCTTTCCCTATTCTTTCTTTCTTTCTTTCTTGCTAGCTTTCCCTATTCTTTCTTTCTTTCTTTCTCGCTAGCTTTCCCAATTCTTTCTTTCTTTCTTTCTTTCTTTCTTTCTCGCTAGCTTTCCCAATTCTTTCTTTCTTTCTTTCTTGCTAGCTTTCCCTATTCTTTCTTTCTTTCTTTCTTGCTAGCTTTCCCTAT
>CAUZXS010002893.1:60000-112484 GCA_963585895.1 Sepioteuthis lessoniana | reverse complement strand
CCATGCATCGTATATATATATATATATATGTATGTATATATATATATATATATATATATATACGATGCATGATATATATATATATATATATATATATATATATATATATATATATATTACTTATCGACCTGTCTATCGTGAAGAATTTTATATATATATATATATATATATATATATATATATATATATATATATATATATATATATATATATATATATACATATATATATATATATATATATTTAAGAGTAAAATGATATATATATATATATATAAATAAATAAATATATATATATATATATATATACGAAGCATGATATATATATATATATATATATATATATATATATATATATATATATATGCACACAATAATTCAAGGTACATTGATGAAGTTATTAATTTAAAATGAAATTTTGATTCATTCTTCAGATAACCAAAGTTATTTAAATATTGCGGAGAACACAAATTTAGTTTTTACAATAAATGTACAAATATTTATTCTCTTTTTTATCAAGTTTATACTGCTGAACATTTTTCTTAAATAATTCACATACTTCACTCCATGTGATCATTTCTTGTTTAAGAAATCTAATCGCAAGAAAGACGTTACTGCACATGGAAATATGATTTCCCCCTTAAAAATTCCTGAGCAATTTTTATCAAGCAAAATAAGTAAATAAATGCGATAAAACCCAGAAGGGATGTAAAAGTTCAAACTATTATGCTATCGTCTGGGTTTGTTCTGCGTTCGTAATCTGTCAAAACTAATACGAATCACTTAATATTTGACAGGTTGACTTAAATGAGAACCGATTTTTTGTTCTTGTTTCTGTGTCAAGAACAATCTGAAGGCTCGAATTATTAAAATGTTAAACTTGTGGACTTATTTTATTAAATCACATTGCGAAAATAACATGACAGTTACAGAGTTTAACTGTTGTGTGTGTGTGTTTTTTTCGTTATTATTTTTCCCATTCGACTAATTTGTTCTTTCTTTTCTTTTTCCTTTTTTGTGGGGGGGTATTCATTTTATTTAGAAATATTCTTGACAGATAGATACATAGATAGATAGTTGTAGTTGATACATACACACATACATACCTACATGCATAAATATATATATATTTATATATATATATATATATATATATATATATATATATACATATATATATATATATATATATATATATATATATATATATATATATATATATATATGCTAAAGGTTCCTCTAAATCGTGAACTCTTTAGATAGATAGCTTTAGCTTACACATACATACATACATACACTCACACACAGACACAGACACAGACACAGACACAGACACACACACACACACACACACACACACACACACACACACACACACACACATGTATATATAAGTTAAGAATGCATCTAAATCGTGAAATCTTAACATAGCACAATATGCAAAATTCTATAAACCAATATCACAATATATTATCAATCATGAAAGCATAGCAGGCCAAAAAGCCGCGACTCCGGCTTTCATGGATACGATTGATAACAAATTCTAAACCGAATAATTTCGCAATAATGAAAGACATTATTCTTTTTGTTTCTTCAATCTGATTTTGCCATTTTTTAAATCCTTTTCTTTTTTATTAATTTTTTTTTCTGGTGTATAGAGGTGTAACAAATAACCACCCGAAAATGTTTTATACCGCCAGAATACGTTTGAGAAAAAGACTCTGAAATTTTTGAGGTACCGTTTTTAGTCATGGACAACGGAACAAGTAAATTGATTAAAAACATATGCACATCTTAATTACTAAGTGTAAAGAAGTCAGTGCTGTGTTTATCGTTGACGCAAGCGGAATTTTGACTCAAGTTCTTATTCTGGACGAAGCTGTGAGTATTTAACTTTCTCTAATGTTCTTGGAAAACTTTGTTTTCTTCCCTCGGTTATAGTTGAAATATTATGTCAGATTGGCTTTCTTTAGCCTTGGTTAGGCAACCAGTCGAGGATAGCGGAACTAAGAGTACAAACCAGCATTTATTTGTTTAGGAATTGACCTTGCATCACATCCTGCCGGTGGCTGAAATATTGGTTAAAAGAATTAAAAATCCAATACACCCTCGACAATCTCCAAAACAACCACCTAACGCTCGATAGGCAGTAAAATATTTTGAGTAAAAATTTGGGTGTGTTTTAAGTACTTCTGAGACTGACCGATAACACTGGAAAGTCTTTAATCAAAATGAAATACACAATTTGGTGTCGCTTTATTTACGTACTTACAAAAAGTCTTATCGTCCGACAACTCCCGAAAGTATTTAAATCATGGTCCCCAACCCGCGGGTAACATGTAGCGTTCGAAATGCATCCTTGTGGCTCAATACTCAACTTTCAAAATCTTCATTTTTTTTCTTTTCATGAATTTGATCTTAGGGGTCAGAAGATTAGCAATTCAAGTTTATTGCTTGTCCCATTCTCGGTTTCATATAATAAACATATGTTTCAATCTTGATGATTCCCCAACTTTATTACCAACCGATAGCAAGTACTTTACTTGTTTGTCTCTACCTACCGTTGTGACCAGCTGTTCTCCAAAATGAAGTAAGCAACGAATATGCTGTTTCAGCTAGCGTCAAATCATCACTTGACTGATATAATTCTTCTGTTTACTACTTCATTTTTACCCCGATATCAAATCTTTTTTGACTGCTAACAATCAGATGTCTTATAAATGAATGATTGTTACGTAGTGAAGGTGCCGGTGGTGTAAGGGTTACCGTCGTAGGAAATAGACATGGCGATATGAGTTCAAATCCTGGACGAGACTGATTGCATTTCACATAACACTAATACATTTGGGAAAAGTATGAATCCAAATATTCTCCCTCCAGCCATGGATAAATAGTAGGGGAGATTAGGGTCTTCAGCCTTGGTAAGGCAACTAGTCTAGGAGAAGGAAAACTCTGAATTCAAACCTATTAAACTCCGCTTGAAAATTGACCTTGTGTCATATCCTGCCCGAGCGGAGGGGTTAGGTAAATATGGATTGTTACGTTGTGAATTTATTTACATTTCTGTTCTTTTGATTTCATGGTTCTGAGCGCTCCTAGATTGAGGTTAAGGAAATTCAGACAGAAAAAGATTAGGGAAACCTGCTTTAAATAATTTTGAATCAAAACTTTGAAACCTGCCAAATTTACTGTTCAACAAAACTAAACACTACCTAACTACGCCCGACAATATTTCAGATATTCAGAATCTTAAATGTTTGTGTATCTTAATAACTCCTTTATAAAAAAAATAAACTGACGACATATGAGATTATTTTGCTGTTATCATTTGAATATTGAAAATAATATCAAGTTGTTCTAAACTGGTACTGTGCAAAGCAGCAGAAACGTCCAGAATATACAAAGTGTATATAATTATATGAAATTGAATATTACTATTTAGTACAAATAATTTGTACACACTTCAATGGTTTAGTGAGTAAGTTAGTAGGTTGAGTTTTATGGCATATCAACTTTTCTAGGTTATTTAACGCCAAATTCATTTTTATGTGATAAATCAGTTCTATTTCAAACAATTCAGTTTAGCATGAATACACATTTTAATTGTCAAAAACATTTCTATTTCAAACTATTCAGTTTATTCAAACAATTCTAATTCAGCTAATTCAGTTTAGCATAAATACAGATTTTGTTTACACAGTAAAATGTCAAAACAGTTTTATATATAACAATTCCGTTTTGTGTAAGTACAGTTTCAATGTCAAAACGGTTCAATTTCAAACAATTCAGTTTAGCATAAGTACGCAGTTTAAGTGTTAGCGCAGTTTAATTGTGAAAAACATTTCTATTTCAAGCTATTTTGTTTAGTCAAGCAGTTCAATTTAGCATAATTATGCTGTTAGTTCTATTTAACCCATAGATAGTGTCCTATCAGGTAGTACCACGCCAGGCCAGAATGGACCTGGGAACAATGACAATGAAAGGGTGCTCCGTATTCCCCAAAGCCCCAGCATCACTGGAACCTCACCATCAGATTGTTTAGTGTCATATCCAGGACACTCGTTGGGGTGGGGGGTTACCCCTCTACAGAGGTATAGTCAGTTTATTCTACAGCCCCAGCCGACTGGGCAATCAGTGGTTCCGATTATTGCTCTCTAATATTCATTGTCTATTCCAATGACTGTATTGATTCAAGTAATTATTTATATTAGATAATTATAATTTGTTTGCTCACAATTATATTGTTTCAAGTTATTCATGGTAATTGTTTAACAATTATAGTTTCAAGTAATTATTCATTAGATAAATAATTTACTGTTGTAAATTACCAAGTATTCATATCAATTACAAATAATATCAAAAAAAATATCAACATCATCATGTCGTGCCATCAGTACGGATATTCCTGACCATCTCTCGCCATTCCTCCCATTATTTTATCGCTTCTGGCTGGTCCTCAGTGCTACATCCCGTATCCCCACAGAGCTGCTGTATGTATGTTCGAGCTGGTCATCCTGCTTTTGCTCGGCCATATGGGGGAGTCCATAGGGGAACATCGATTATGACCTCGTCCCTGCTTCTCCAGCAGTGTCCTGCATTTCTGGTTCGTCTAACTTTGATAGTTTTCGTGATGGGAGGTAGGTGGCCGCATAGCTGATGCTTTGTGGGGTGTTGCCGCCAGGACTTGTTCAAAATTGCTCGCAGCATTCTTGTGTAGTTGCCGCCAAGCTTTTAGCGAGAAAAGCTAAAACAAATATATTTAATACTTTTGTCAATATCTGACAGGTACTACAGCTCTGGTTCAGAGAATATCTGGGGTTAATGGCAATGGAGAAGTGCCCCTCCACTCCCAAGTGCTTCAGAAATGGATTCTCACCGTTAGATGCAGTTTAGTGTTGTGTAGTAATAGACGAACCTTATTCGTAGACGTTTCGACGAAGTAACACTGCCGATCGACAGTTATGCATTTTTGTGGTGTAATGGTTATCGTCGTAGGAAATGGACTCGGCGACACGAGTTCAAATCCTGGACGAGCCTGAGTGCATTTCACATTGCACAAATACCCTTGGGAAATGTATGAATCCAAATATTCTCCCTCCAGCTATGGGTAAATAGTAGGGCAGACTAGGTTCTTCAGCCTTGGTGAGGCAACTAGTCTAGGAGAAGGAAAAGTCTGAATTCAAACCTGTTAAACTCCGCTTAAAAATTGACGTTGTGTCATATCCTGCCCGAGCGGAGGGGTTGGTAAATATGGGTTGTTATGCATATTTGCACGTAGACGTAAATGCTATGCAAATATGACTACACACCATACTCGTAGAAGACACATAAGTGGCGACAAAACAGCAGCAGCATCAGGTAGTATTGGAATGGACGTTACGCCGTAAGCACTGCCAATGCTTCTGTCAGACTACAATTACTGCTGTCGACCTCAGCTAGCCCAATAAGTCTGATATCGAGGACACTCCTTTTGCATGGGGAGGTCGTTCTCCTCTCCGGTGCTTAAGTCAATGTATTCTAAAGCAGTGAATGTAAATGATATTACTGCAAATCCAATGTAAAATGATAAAATGATATTAATGCAAATCTAATGTAAAAAATCTACAACTATTTATTGTTTGGCATAGAAAACGGTTTAGTAATTGTTTTTGTTCCCCCTTCAACGCCAAAAGTAAACCGGTGATTTAATTTTACGAAGATCCTGAAATAATCTAAATGCAACAATTACGATGAATTTCGGAACAATGTGTTTGTACGGACGAAAAAGAATTACACCGGACACAAAGAAAATTTAAGATAAATGATAACTTAAATTTTCTAAACACCGCATTGAACAACGGCTTAACTAAGAGTATTTCACAAAAAAGGAATGAAAGACAAGGGGAGACAATTCTAGCATTGTGACAAGAATTTAAAAAAAAAGCGTCATTGTGATGGACAGTGAAATGACAAGATGAGAAAGAAAAAGAAAGCGGAAATGCACGAATGAAAAGAACGAATTGAAAGAGATTTGCAGCAAATGTTTCGGTACAATACTAATTGAATTAATAACTATCGCCAAGGACGAAGGTAACTGAATGAAACTAAATCAAGAGCTGTGAAAGATAATAAAGGGATTCATGATTTCTGTCTCTTCGAACGCGTATTATACGTCTTTTTTCTCTTTTTTTTTTTTTTAATTGTGGATCGTTATTCCTGTTATTCCTATTACTTTTATTATTATTTTAGAAGCAAGCAGAAAAATCTGTATAATATAAATGGTACACACTTGCCAATAGTGATTGATGCCATTGCTATTCATTAACTGTAAGAAATATTTTTCATACTTTTCGGGAGAAATCTGAAAGACTTATTCTAAGTAACGAATATAAAATTTTCGTCACCGCTCACGTAGAAGCATCTAAGTACGTACCAGCTAAACCAAAAACCAAACGTCTTGTTCACTGTGAATCAAAAGCAAAAATCAAGGTGGAATAAAACATGATCCCTAGTTAATAAAAGAAACCCAACAAACACCATGAAGCAGAAACTTAAAGCTCAGAAAGAAAGAACTTAATTATAGATGAAAAGAATTGCATTCAAGGCCAACTAAATAAAATCAGATATTCTATTGAAGAGAAGCAATCTTAATTACCATGGCAGAATATAAACAAAGTTAACGATACGGAAAGCTTCTTGAAATCAAAACTAAAAGCTGCAAGAAGAAAGACTACAGAAATGGACATAAATCTTAGAAAATGTGCTTGGAAACACTCTTGAAATTACAAATGGCCCAACTGGAGAAATTGTCAGAGGTTAACATGATATAAAGCTAGGACCATTTTCGAAGAATGGGTTTGACAATGTTCTAAAAACAATCAAAATTAGATAAAACTGCAGGCTCCCAAAAAATACCTACTGAAGTATGAAAGGCCAAAATATTTAAAGGCTTACTTATTCGATTATGTCACGCCGTGTATTAACAAAAAAGGAATATAGAAACGAATGAAAAATTACATCTCTTTTCTGAAAAAAGGTGGCCTTGCTATCATAAAGAACTACAAAGGTATGAATTTTACGACCATGGCTGCTTAAGTTTATTATGCTTTACTCCTGAATCGTATCCCACCAGAAGTCAAGAGAAGCCTTTAAAAAAGATCGGAACAGATTTCAGAGAAACCAATCAACAACTTCTGAGATTCTGATTATTTGTCGAACCATCGAAAGACTACGGATAAAACAACTCGAGGCATTTGACTCCAGACAGAGAAATGATGCTGGATTTAATTCTATCTTATGTTCTCCTTAAAGAAACTGTTACTTCTATAATAATTCTCTACAAAGATACGAAATCAATGGATCACTCATCCGACGGCGACATTGCTTTCTTTACATTGCTGTTCGAATTTTCTCGGGACAGAGATTAGCACCATCTGCCGAGATTATGTAATAAGAACTTCAATAGATCAAATGAAAGAAAACAGTTTCACATGAAAAGAGGCAAGAAGCAGATGATATTCTGCAGATTCAATTATGTAAGTAGATGACACAGATGATCAACGCTGATTGTCTAACAAATACACCAATTCAAACCGAATCTCAGCTGCTGAGATTGGAATAGGCAACAAAAGCCATTGACTTTTATGAGTCCTCACATCAAACGAGTTCATGTGTATTAAACAAAATAAAGCAATCTCCACATTAGATGACAACCCTCTGAAAATAGATGACCAGTTCACGTAGGTAGCAATATCTCATCTACTGAAAGTGTTGACAGTATACGCTGAGAACAGGTTATCGAACATATGGAAATCTTACATTGAGATAAAATAAAACGGTATTTCATCCAAGCTGTGACCGCATAGGTACTTTTGTTTGGATGTACTATTTCAACTCAAAAAAAAGTTTAAAGAAAAAAAGGTAAATAAAAACTACTCAAGAATACTATGTGTTGTTTTAAACAGTCTTGGTAGCAACAACCCACAAAACTGTAAGTATACGGTAGCTTGCCCCCTATCTCAAGAACTATCCACTTAAAATGAACAAGACCTGTTGAAGAAGTAAGGACGAGCTTATTACTGTTGTCCTGTAGACTCCTACGTATGAAAACATTAGTGTTGGCCAACCAGCAAAAACTTACATACATAAACTGTGTGCGGACACTTGATGCCGTAAAATGTATCTGCCAAGTGTTATTGCCGATAGGGAAGTATGTTGGGTGAGTGAGACAGTCAAGGGAATCCGTGCTACTATAACGTCTTGATGATGATTGATGATATATTATTTTCAAGTGTGGGTCATGGTAAGTCTTGGAGGTAACACTTCACAAAACAGTAGCTGTACGGCCACTAGCCACTCATCAGGAAAACTATCCAAGTTAGACAACCCAGACATGTGGGACACTGCTGGAGAAGTAAGGACGAACTCATAAGTGATATACTTCTGTGGACCCCTTCACATAGACTAGCAAAAGCAGGACAACAGATCTGTGTTGATACAGAATATAGCCTTGAAGATCTCCCGGGAGCAATGGACAATAAAGATGGGTGACGAGAGAGAGTCAACAAGATTCGTACTGGCAGCAGATGATGATGATGATGATGATATTATTTTATTGCTTTTCGGCCTTCTCTCTTCGTCATACATTTGTATAAGTTGTCTTAATAGCATTATTCTGTGCTGGTATTAAAATATATTTTTCTCTTCAGGTTTCCTCTAATTAAATATGACCCGATCATTTTGTTTGCAATCTCTACAATTTGTTACTTGAAATATCAATATATATATTGTTTTTTTACTATATATGTTTCTAGATTTTATTGGTTTGGTTTTGCCTTAAGTTGACATTGTTATTATTAGTTAATGTACTAAGTTTACTTGGATCTTTTTAGTGTATTTCGTGAATCTTTGAATTGTTGCATTGACTCAATACTCAATTCTAGCGAGTCCTCGTCCTCCTTCGTTTATTGATACTCCGAGTATGTCTATGTCATATTTCGAATGAAAAGCCTGATGCATTAACAACAGTTTTTTTTTCTTTGGTTTATTTATACAATTTACTTCAATGTTTTAAATATGTTTCAGCGTGACGTTGAAGGCAGACATCTTAGGTGTTTATTATTTTGATGAGATTCCAGCGACAAGGATTTGTTTCGTGTTGTTTACTTGTTCTTCCGATGTACATTTTCTTACTTTTTATTTCTTTGCTATTTGTTTGGTGGTGTCCACTTTCATTATTCCCAATTATTTGTGATTTTACTTTTCTCTAAGTGTTCGAAAGCTTTCCTGAGTTGGTAGTTCTATTCCTTTTCTTGTTTCACTTTTCCCCTTTTTAATTATCAGCATGGTATATTTTCTAATCCCAAATTCCATTGCCATAAGCTGGCTGTATATTCTTATAGTTTGGATCAAGTTTTTTTTTTTATGTGTATGTTCATTTTTGGCCAATATCTTAAACTATATGCGATGGCTTATCTCTTCCTGGTGTTTTATATATTTGTAGCCGCCCCCCATGCATCTCCATAGTATATAATCGAGTGGCATTATTGTTATAATAAATAGATTTTGTGAGAAGGAGTCTCTCTTGGAGATGTCTGTTTGTATTGTTTCCTTTGCTAGAGTTTGTTCACCTCTTGTTAATTCCACTATTCAATTTGCCATGTGCTTCCTAATCAAGTTTCTGACTTCATTGGATATTTTGTATATTTTCGGACATTCTGTTATACAAGTTTATGAGACCATATCGAAGGCATTTTAAATTCCTTGTCTTAACTTTCTAAGAATGTGTTAATCTGTATGGTGACTATCATTTGGAGGTGCCTGTGTTGTCGTAGTTAGGAAACGGACACGGCGACACGAGTTCAAATCCTGGACGAGACTGATTGCATTTCACATAGCATGAATACGTGGGAAATGTATGATTCCGATTATTCTCCCTCCAGCTATGTGTAAATAGTAGGGCAGACTGTTCTTCATCCTTGGTACGGCAACTAGTCTAGGAGAAGAAAAACTCTGAATTCAAACCTGTTAAAACTCTTCTTAAAAAATTGACCTTGTGTCATATTCTGCCCGAGCGGAGGGGTTGGTAAATAAGTATATGGTGACTATTGTGAACACGACAGTAACAATTGGTTTCACCTTCACTTTTTTGTTCTCTCGTTTTCTTTTCAATTCTCTTGCAAAGTTCAGGTATTTATCTCTCTTTTCGGCTTCCGTTAGTTTTATCGTTTAATCAGCCGGAAAGGCAAACTTCACTATTCGGAAAATTCTTTTTTTTGTTTGTTTTTTAATTTATTATTTCTTGAGGGTTTTTCACGTCAGTGTTAGCAGATGGTTTTTCACTGGAAACTGAGTGACAGCAAGTGTCCTATCGACACAGACCTAGCCGATAAAATGAAAGGTAGTTTCTTCCAGGCAGTGGTCACATCGATACTGCTATATGGATGCACTACATGGACTCTAACAAAACGGCTGGAGAAGATGCTAGACGGCAATTACACAAGAATGCTGCGAGCAATCTTGAACAAGTCCTGGCGGCAACACCCCACAAGACACCAACTGTACGGCCCCCTGCCTCCAATCACGAAAACTATTCAAGTTAGACAAACCAGACATGCAGGACACTGCTGGAGAAGCAGGGACGAACTCATAAGTGATGTACTCTTATGGACCCCCACACATGGCCGTGCAAAAGCAGGACGACCAGCACGAACATACATTCAGCAACTATGTGAGGATACGGGATGTTGTCCTGAGGATCTGCCTAGGGCGATGAACGATAGGGAGAAGTGGCGAGAGAGGGTCAGGGATACCCATGCTACCAGCACGACATGATGATGAAGTGTCCTACAGTTTCCAGGACTCTTCTCAGTATTCTGTCCGATTTCAATAATGTTGTACTTTAAAAAGTCTTCATTCATCCTTTTATTTCGAAGTCCTTCAGTCTATATCCGAATCCTCTGGTGACTGTACCAAGAGCACCAATTTCAATTTATATAATCGTCACTTTTATGTTCCACATTTATTTTATTCCTAAGCAAGGTCGAGGTATTTATCTCTCTTTTCGGATTCTTTCAATTTTATTCTGTGGTCTACTGGGACAGCAAAGACCACAATTCTGCTCGTTCTCTCTTTTTTGTTGATTATTATAACGTCTCATTGTCTGCATGAGATAGGTGATCCCAGTGAAGTTTGAGGGCCTCATTCTCCAGGACAGAGTCTGGGTTGAGCATATATCAATATTTCCTATGGTTAAACTCCAATTACTTGCACAATTCCCAGTGAATCACCTTGCCAATCCTGTCGTGCTTAGTCTGATAGTCTTTTTGTGTTAATTCATTGCATTCGCTTATTATGTGATTGGTGATTTCATCTCTCTCACCACACGTTCTACAATTGCTGTTTTGTTGCGTCTTATCCATTCTTGCTTTGATATGGTTAGTCCTTATGGCATTGTTTAGTGCTGCTATTAGAAGTAATTCAGTTTCTCTTTTAAAGTTTCCCTTTCCTTGCCACGTCCATGCTTTCTCGTGTGAGATGTGGTTTAAAACGTCCAGAGAATTGTTTTTTGTGCCACTTTTGTTTTCTGGTTATTGTTGTTCAGCTCATCCGCGTGTCGTCAGTGTTACTATTGGTGGCTGTAAGCAGTCTTCCTCCATGCTTTTCTATGTAGTCTTCGAGTTGTATTGACGCGTCAACGCTATTTTCAATTGTGGTATGTCCTCTTTCTTTCAATTTTCTTGACACGTATAGTATGTCAACGTCATATCTGGGATGCAATGATTTTACTTGGTCATTAGTTTTCTTGTTCTCTGGTTTATTTGTTTGAATTCTTCTCATGTTCACTTCAAGAATGGTCCCGAGTATCTTACAAGAGGGACATCACAAGTATTTATTCCTTTGACAAGGTGTTCTATAGCCACAATACATACAACTGCACGTGTACATTTACAAATATACACTTACACGCGGAAACATCATTAACCGGTAATGACGTCTTCAATAACGAACGAACACTCTTCTTTATAAAAACATATATCTCACATTCTATTCTCGAAAGGGTGATGTTTCTTGTGTGTGAGAGTTGAGTGGAGACTAGGACAGACTGCTATATTGACCCAAGTTCTTCTCGCGACCATAGCAGCACTTCTTTCTCATCTTGGCTTCGTTGCTCAACCGTGGGTCACTGAGGGCCCAAAGCCCTCTGTCTGCCGCTGGCTCTCACTTCGGCATTTTGTCTCCATTTGACTCTAACCGCCCTGAGCACCTGGTTATATTATTGCCCACCTGCTTCCGCTGTTCTTCCCATTATTTACACAGGTGCATCTCTTAATTGACGGCTCGGTCAAGGGTCAATATATAAACAAGGTTCCTGCCATAAATTTTTAATCGAGGAGTTTTCTGGTTCTTCTAAGATACTCTTTTTTAATTTTTTTCTTTCATTTTCACTTATTTGATGGTGTCATCTTCCAGTATCCCCCAGTATTTGTACGTTTCCTTTACTCCGAGCGTTCTGATAATTACTTTATCTGGTAGTTCGACTCCTTCTGTCATGTGTCGTTTGCTGCTTTTCATGTCTAGCATTGCGCATTTTCAATGTAAAATTCCATTCCTTTGTCGTGACTCTATATTCTCACTGTTTGTATTAGGGTTTCCAAATCTTTTTCTTTTTGGCAAACAGTTTAATGTCATCAATTTACATCAAGTGGTTGATGTTTTCTTGCGATTTATTGAGTATGTGTCCAGCTGTGAATTTCTTAAGGATGTGGTTGAGTAGCATCATCGCTTTTAAAATTAACATTGGTGATAGGGTATCTCCACGGAATATGCCTCCCTGGATTTTTACCTCTGCTAAGCTTTCCCCCCTGCTATCAAATTCACACTCCAGGTTTCCATGGTCTTTTTGATAAACTGTATTTTATGCATTTTTTGTTGTATCCATCTTTGGGGGACCATATCTTATACTCTTTTTTAGTCAATTTAGGTTATAGCTAGCTGTTTCCGTCTTGTTTTACTCTCATTGACGATGTGTTGATTTATATATAGTAGTTCCCCTGTGCCTCTGGTTCTCTTGCTGCATCCTTTCTGTTCGATGTGGATGATTCTGCAGCTTACGAATGAGTGATTAATATTGTTCCTAATTTGTGCCGTTTGTATTTTCCACATCGTTGGTAGGCACGTTATAGGTCTACAGTTGTTTTAGGTGGTTCCTTTCAGGAGGTCTTTTTGAATCAGAGTGGTCTTCTCTTGGGTAATCCATTCGGGTATCTCAGTTTTCTGTATGCATTTATTCATTTCGGGAGCAAGTCTGTCATGGATGGAGGTAATTTTTGAAAATCAAATTCGTGTACCATTTTGGTCAAGGGGTTTCTAGTTTGAAATTTTTTATGTGTTGCCTTGAGCACTTCAAGGTGTATGTTCACCCGAGGGTTTTCTTTGGGCATTCGTAACCCTGTTTCCATCAAGTTAATCCATTCAGCTTTTTTGTAATGATTTTTCCTTTCCCATATTTTACTCCAAAATCATCTTGCCTCTGTCACATCTGATTGTTAGTATGGTTTTGTCCATTCTTCCCGTATTTGGCAGAACTTTTTTCGTTGTTTTAAAAGGTCTGTCTTGTCTGTACTTTTGCCTTGTCTCCGTATCTTTTTAATCTTCCTTCTTTAGCAAGTATTTTTGGTTGGTCTCCCCAAGCTTTTGGGGGGTTCTAGTTTCCGTGCTTTTTTCAGTTTCCTCCGATTACATTTTAATGTTCCACTTCAGTATTCTTGTTTGTTGTCGTAGTCTTTTTATCAGTGATTCTAGTTTGAATTCCAACCTAGGTTTTGACTTTCCGTTTATGGTCTTCTGGGAGACCACAATTTTTTCACTGACTAATTTTGCTCCTGTAAATATTAAATCATTTAACTCCGTGGTGTCGTTTGTCGGGATTTTAGTCAATAAGTCGTTTACTTTCTCGGTTTTGGAATGAAGTGTCCTTCAATCTTGGTTCCAGAGAGAAGGCAATGTGGTTTTCTTTTCAGACATGATTTTTTAATGATATATATGTATTCATTTTTTCCTCTTGGATTAATATTTTTCGCTTTTGTGATTACGGTGTATCGGTCATTGTCATGTAGTGTTTACTTAAGAGTTTCTGGCTTTCCTGTATTGACTGTTTCGGTTACTTTATTTGGGATTTGTTGATATGTTTGCCTAAATATTTGTTAATAAATTTCCAGTATATTAAAGTGAGGAAATCAACCATTTTTGTTATTGTTCTAACCTGGTCAGTGAGACTTTGGTTTGTTGTTTGAAAGTTACCGAATTCTGTCCAGATTTCTATAATTCTTTTTCTAAATCCTCTTTTTGCAGGGTGTCTCCTAAAATAACAACATAATGCCAGTTTGTTATCTTCTTTAGGTAATGTTCTACGTTATAGTCATTGGTATGAGTGGTTGATTTATTCATCGTTTTGGTACTTGAAAAATTTAGAAAATAGATTCCAGGCATTTTGTAAGAGAAAATTTTTTACGGGGAGACTGAAAAAAGACAAAACAGGGTAGAAAAGAAACAAAGTTTAAGAAACGCTCTAAAATGAATAAGACAAATGAATTTACGAAAAATTATTCAGTAGTGAAAGGGAATGTTTGGAAAACAAGAAATCAACGAAATAAAGAAAATTCTGTAATAAAAAATACAGATAATTAAGTCGAAAACAGTAGATTTTATCGTGGAAGAATATATCGAAAAATCCAGTGTAAAAGACAAAGTTATTCTACATTAAAATGTTGCATTTATATTTGTAAGTACAATTTGAAGATATGAAATTTAATGATTAATTATGGGATATTTCAAAGGGGTATAAACATTTCCTTTGTTTATTGTACTACATTTCGGCCAATATATTTCCTGGTTTTGTTATTCTGTGCTAAATGTTTCGTTTTGACAGGAATTATTCAAGCCATTATCCTCATTTCTCTATTTTGGACATTTCAAATATCATCCTCTATTGCTTTCTTATTTTTTCTTAAAGTTATAAAATGAAGTTTTGTTCTTCAACCTTAGATTATTCAAGTGGATATATTCATCTCTAAATCGGGAATTACATTACGAATGATTCATTCTCAATTGGGAGGTCTTCTTATCTATGTTGCATTCAGGTGTGGAGCTCATGCGGTTTCCAAAATATTTTAGCAGTTCTGGTTTCAATATTTTACAATATTTAAAGAATTATTCGGTCAAATATCTGCTTTTGTCTTGTTTATAGAATGCTGCTTCGATTAGTGTGCATCAAAGCATTCCACATTCACTGCTTCATTTGATATATATCAAACAATCCTCATAAGAAATTTTAGAATAACATGACCCAAGGAAAGCAACATTTCAGTGTAATATACGCAACTGAACTCTGCAAAAGAGCCTGGTAAACATGTTACGGTATTTTTATAAAACGGGCCAGCAAAAATAGGGATTTGTTGTTTTGCAACGAAATCATTTTGGAAAGAAATTAAAAAAAAAGAATCAACTAGAGATCCTGATAAAATCTAAAAGCCGAAACGCTAATCTCTGTGCGAAAGACGTGATACAAATTATTCAGCAGAACAGCTGCCTCACATCGGGTTTTTCAGACTAATTAAGAATGATAAGAAAATAAAACAACTAGGCAAAAAATACGCATACTTATACTGACGTTCAGGGACTTTAACAATTTATGACGTATTGCAATAATTTAAAAATGTGAGGTGTTTAAATTTTAACTATACTTGAAAAATAATGTCATGAAAATAAAAACAATTTTCAATAATTCAACAGGTTTCCGACTGCTATTTTGTAATATCATCAAAATACTTCGACTAAGCTATGATATATTTTATTATTGTCTTATTGAATAGTTGAAGTAAGGCTGATTAAAATAACAGGAATCTATTTTCTACTGACGAGCAAGATCGTATTCTTGTAAGGGTTAACGGTATCAAAAGGCAAACCATTATTGTTTCTTAAACATCTTCCTTCTAAATTGTGTATTTTCTATTTGTAGCACACGCACAAATTTTAAAATCTTAAAACGTTGCAATTTGTTAAGCGTGGTATTCTTCAATTGCTGAAATACTACTTAGGTAATACCTGCGTTTCAAACGTTTTCAATAATAGAAAATGTTGGTTATGTAGGAATCCTATTTACCCAACCCCTCCGCTCGTCAATTTTTAAGCGGAGTTTAACAGGTTTGAATTCAGAGTTTTCCTTCTCCTAGACTAGTTGCCCCACCAAGGCTGAAGAAACCAGTCTGTCCTACTATTTACCCTTGGCTGGAGGGAGAATAATTGGATTCATACCTTTCCCAAGGGTATTAGTGCTATGTGGAATGCAATCAGTCTTACCAAGGACTTGAACTCGTGTCGCCATGTCCATTTCCTACAACGATAACCATTACACTACGGGCTCCTCTCGTTGGTTATGTGGTAATATAAATAAAACGGTTTATCATAAGGGAATGCAGCAATCTGATGAAAAAGTATACAAGATTCTGCACGACTGGGTTAGAAAGGCGATTCATTGGTAACATTGCAAGAAATTAAATTTTGATCATACTGAAATATAGTATATGTACATAACATAATTTAAACTAGGAAATGAGATGTCAATTGATACCATTTTCATCCTCATTTTCTACCGTTAGTTTCAGTTTTCTAGCAAAATCCAAGTTTCTGTTCATATTTTCTCTTTCTTTTATTTATTTTGTTGTCCACTGGAACGGTAAAATTCACTAGATGACAAGTTTTTATATTTTCATTGTTATTTCTTGTATATCAATATTCCAGAGAATATTTTGCATCACATTGTCTGCATTGTTCGGTTCAATTCGTTCAGTTATACAAGTTTTTATCTCTTGCTCAATTCTCAGTCGTGCGCTGTTTTCTATTCTATTTTGCTAATTTGCTGCATTCGGTTATTATGTGATTAAATATTTCATCTCACACCACAAATCCCTCACTTACTATCCTATTGCATCTTGTAGATTTCTAGCTTTAACATTATTGGTTCTTAAAGTATTGTTTTCTGCTTTCATTAACAGAGGATCAGCTTTGATCCTGAGTTATTTAAAGTATACATGCAGTGGTTTTTCTTCCATATTATTTTTTAATTTTTGTTGTCTTTTAGTTTTTTTGTTGCTTTTCTGTTTGATTTTATGTTGATATTGTACTTTATTCTGCTGTAATTAGCATTTCTTTAGTCTTTTTAATGTATTCCTCTAATGCGTGTATTGATGCCTAGAGTCTGTCTTTGTCATATCTCGGAGGGAAAACCTAGTGCATAGTCGTCAACTTTATTTTTCTTTGTTTCATTCGTCCGAGTTCCCCCTTTTCCCTTTCCAAAGATTGTCCAGAGAATCGTAAATTGAGTGTTTTGCTACAGATGCTGGATTTGAGAATTTGTTTTATTCTTCTGTGGTATTTTTTCTTTCTTTTTCTTTCTTTTATTTCATGGTGACCGCTTCCCAAGTACTTGTAATTTTCCTTCTCTCTGAGAGTTCTGATGCTTCCCTTATTTGATAGTTCTATTCCATCTGTTGTTTCTCTTTTACAACTTTTCACCATTAGTATGACAATTCTCAATATCAAATGTCATTCTTATATCCTGGCTGTATATTGTTATTATTTTTATCAGGATCTCAAGTTCCTATGCTTTTTTGGCTAATATTCTATCTTTAATATTTCTTCTTTTTCAGATATTGAGCAATAAAAAATTAACTATGGGGTCGAAGGACATAATGCCTAATATCAGAAGCTTATATATATATATATATATATATATATATATATATGTGTGTGTGTGTGTGTGTGTGTGTGTGAATGCGCGCGTGTGTGTATTTCTGCCGAGAGAGCATCAAGTGTTGATCAAGCTTTTCTCACAGGAAAATTCCTAGTGGTGTCTTGGATGTTCCCTGGGTGCTCCACAGACATGGCCTTCAGCCAGACTGAAAAATACTTTTCTTTCTTTCTTTCTTTCTTTCTTTCTTCGGAAAATTACGCCTTCTCTTCTATTTATTTATCTATATGCGTTAAATTAAAAGAAAGTCATGATAAATCATAAAAGAATTTATCTTAGAAAGAAATTTCTTTATCATATTTAGTTATTCCCAAGGAATATGGAAAATATAAATCGAATACTCTTAGAATATACCAATACTCTTAAAATTTACCAATACTTTTGAATCATACTTATAAAAATGAAGAAATGGGGGATGTATTTCAATCAAAACTAAACCATGAGAAAACAATCAAAACTATTGATTTAATACCAAGTCATAACCATCCCAAAATTATCTAACGGATAGCTTCGAAATATACATATTTTGTAAAATACTATAAGTGAATTAAAAGAAATATTGACTTGAAGAAAAACCAAAAGTTACACATGCTAACTGATAAATCAAGAAATACATATAAAATGCAACTAACAGAAAAGAAACTAAACTGTTCAAATCAAACATTACAAAATCATTGTTGTCTCTTTGATTTGCTACGTCCTTTTCGTAAACCAAAATGACACTCTGCTAGTTTTAGGTGTGCACGCTGCAAGTTCATATTAATTGGAAATAAAATCAATTGCGCTTTACTCGACAGTTTAGTTTCTCACCAAAATATCAGAATTTAAACAACCACAATTTCAATTTGATATGAATATCAGGAAGGATGCAAGCTTGCAAGTGTATAAATAGTTTAGTTCCGTCGGCATTTCTGTAAAGAGGCTTCCCAGATGGCTGTCAATCTAACTAGATTTTATTTGTTTTTGGTAAGGTGGAATTACTGCCTGACTGAAAACTCCCAGAGACATGAACCATTAATATTCAGAGACCACCCAGTACCTATGCGAGAGGGCGACATTCACTAAAATATCTTTCTCTTCTTACTCAATAAGTCTACATATGATCCCGTATTCATTTCAATTCTCTAGACTATCAGGGCTGCCACCCAGAGTAAACTGGGGCCCACCAAACATGATTTAAATTAAAAATAATATAAAAAATGAGATTAATATATCAACATTCAAATTTGCATTAAGACTATTACTAGAAAAGAGGATTTTAGAATTAAAAATTAAGAAGCATACAACTCACATGATGACCCAAAATTAGATTTACAAAAAAAAAAAATGTTACCATGCAAATGAAATAACCCAGCAAAGAGTGAAATATGAAAATTTTGTAAACTGAAAAAAATTCCCTGGATACATAAAGGACAAATTAAAAGCATCTTACGAATTAAACAATGAAAAATACAAAAGTAGTTAAAGACAGGTTTTCTAACAAATGTGACAAAACCAGAATTAATTTAATAAGAATTAAAAGATGATTATTCATGAATAACAGAAAAAATATTTAACGAAGGATTTCAATAGAAATGCTTATAAATAAAATTCAAATATTAAAAGACTCAAAGATAAGTGCAAGTGACAAAAAAAACTCAAACGAAAAATATATCCGACGTAAGAATGGCGCTTATTAGATTGACATATGACAAAATTTCCAACTGATAAAATTAATAATTAGAAGTATATATATATATATATATATATATATATATATATATATATATATATTTATATATATATATATATATAAAGTTTGCGACCGTATTCGAGGATGACCTGAAGGTTCCCTTTCCAATAGCTACTACCCCAAGGTGTAGGGATGGGTGGAATTCCTTTTTTTGGATTGCTCCACTTTACCCTGGATCCTTACCTTGTAATGCTGAGTGTTAAGCAACTATAGAAGTACCATTTTTAGTGTCTTTGGTATGACTCGACCTGGGATCGAACCCTGGTCTCCCTAACCATTGGCAAAATCTCTAACTGCTAGCAGTTATATATATATATATATATATATATATATATATGTGTGTATATATGTATATATATATATGTATATATATATACATATATATACATATATATATATATATATAGCTGCTATATATACATACATATATATATATATATATATATATATATATAAAGGTTGAGACCGTAGTCGAGGATGACCTGAAGGTTCCCTTTCCAATAGCTACTACACCAATATATATATATATGTATATACTCGATAAAATATATCAAGAAATTTAAGGAACAGAACTGAGAAAGTCAATGCAAATTGATAATGTTATCAAATTGTAATGGACAAATAAGACATTAAAAATCTCTGAGTTTTTGAAATACAAACGGATCACCTAATTCAGACCAGACGGGCAGACGGTATTAATTATCAAGAAAAAATTATATCTCGTGTACTTTGCCATTCCCGCAGACCATTGAGTGAAAATAAAAAAAGAGAAAAGATGAACAAGTACTTAGACTTTGCTAAAGAACTAAAAAATTGATGTTATTAGTTATACCAGTTGCAGGTGGAATTCTTGGAACGCCCCTCAAAGACTTGGAAAAAGACAGGAATTTAATATCAAGGAAAATTAAGAACCATCCAAACTTCACCATTTTTAAGATCAGATTGAAATACTCATAAAAGTCCCGGACACCTAAAGAGACTTACATTCATTAAAACTGCCGAGAAATGATACCAACACTGGTGCGAAAAACTCGCATCACGAATAAATGGTATATGCACAGCGCAGAATCTGTCCTGGAGAATGAGAAGCGCAAACTTCTCTGGAATTTTGAGGTGCAAACTGATCACCTAATCTCGGCCAGACCTTATCGTAATCAACAACAAAAAAAAAAATGAATCAATAAAGAGAACTTGCCGAATTATGAACCTTGTTGTCTTGACTAACCACTTAGTAAAACTGAAAGAAAGCGAAAAGAAGGATAAGTTCATGGGTCTTGTTAGGGAAATGATAAACATTGCGGAACGTGAAAGTGACGATTATACTTATTATAATTGGTGCTCTTGGCACAGTCATCAAAGGATTGATACAAGGACTTGACAGTAAGAGGACGAATGGACACCATACAAACTACAGCATTGTTGAGATCGGTCAGAATACTCGAAGGAGCCCTGGAGACTTGAGACGACTTGTTGTCTCGCAAACTCCAGTGAGAAACCATCGGCTAACGCTGGTGTCAAAAATTCGAAAAGGAGTAACAACAAAAATAATAATAATAAAATGAGGTAGATTATAAGGTAATTAACATGAAACAGACAATAAGTGAAGGCAAATAATACAAGATTAGGCATGACCTGATAGCAAAAGTATACCACTGATATTTGTTCAAGATATTCCAGTTTGGCAATGCTGACAAAGGCTCGTGCATCCAAAAATGAGGGGTGTAAAATTCGCTGGCACTTAAAGATACAAACAGATCACTTAATCTTGGCCAGAAAACCAAACTTTAAAAAAATTAACAAGATTAAAAGGACATATAATATTGTGAATTTTAACGTTCATATTATTCGTGTTTTGTTCAAAAAGCGAAAAGATGAAGAAATAATTACACCTTATCTGAAAAAGAAAAAAATAAGATCATGAAAGTGACAGTGATAGCAATTGCTATTGGTGCCTGTAAAATGGTCCCCCAAAGTTGGAAAATAGACGGAAGGAATAGAAAATCAGAGGAAGAAACGAAACCATCGTGAACATAGCAATTTTCGGTTATGATACTAAGAAAAGTCCTGGAAAACTTAGGAAACTTGCTGTCACTAAGACTTCACTCAGAAATCAACAGCTAAATCTGGTGTGAAATACTTGAATACAATGAAAAATATTAATAAAATCAGATCAGAATGCCACCAACAGAGCAGGTATAATTAACACACATGCAGTCCTACTTGTCACTCACAGCTGGAACATCTTTAACAAGAAAAAAGAAAACTGCTGAAAGTTGAAAAAAGGCACCGCCCTAAAAAAGACAGAGATAAGCTCCACCTTACAACATCAGTTGGAGAGGGACATATCGAACACGAGATAAGTTCGATGTCATTAAAAAACCTACACTGTCCATTTGAATAATAGTGTTAAACATGAAACAGCTGGTATGGGGTAATTAATTATTAAAACAATTGATTTTTGATGTTTATTGCATTTTTTTTTATTTGACACAAGATTATTTGCTATTTTTGTGGGGTGTAAAAACTGATTTTCTAAATAAGCGGTGGATTTTTTCTAACATGTTTGGCGTCACACAGTCTTTCATAATACACGTATGTGAACATTTACCAAATTAATCTCAGTTTAGTAAAATCATATTTAAATTTATATTCAGCTAGACAGAGGAAGAGAAGGAACAAAGAATTTGAGAAAAAAAGGATCGGGAATTTAGAATGGGAAACAGTTGAGAAAAAAAAATGTAAGGAAGTAAAAAGAAAAATGTCAAGGGCTCTAAAGTTTAGAAAAAAAGTTTTTCATACTTAACATTATTTTTAAGTGTTGTCGGTGTGTGGTTCAGAATAAGTACTTCTCGAGGTCACACTCTCTTGATTATATAAACGTTAGTTGATAATTATTTACTTTAAAAACACTTAAAACAATTTTGAGTAAAAATACATTATTACTTTATTATTTACCCTCTAACAGTACATGTATATATTTAACATAATGGAGACAAGAACATATTGAATGGATAAGTATGTCATGCGTACGTAAACAGGCAAATCAATATACTTATCATACACACACACGCACACACACAAACACACAGATACATTTATATATTATATGTTACTATAGGAACCTATTTATTTCCCTCGCTAGGGATTAAATAGTACCACTACTGTTCTTTATTTGTTCTTCTTCAACTTTAAAACATGAAAAGCAGCCCTCTCGAATTTAAGTAAGTAAGTTGGCGACCTTAGTTATTGAGTTGGCACAGAATAAATCAGTACCTTTCAAAGATGTATTTATTCTATTTGAAATGCAAACAGCCTTGTCCAGGTTTGAACTCGAGTCAGCGTGTTCATTTTATGTGGCAGTAACCATAAGGGCTTCTTTTCCTGAAAGTGTTTTCATAGAATTGAGGGAATTGGCTACCAAGTCAGTTTCCTTTAGTTTTAATGACACTATGTACCGTCAAGTTGATGGTATTTCTATGGTTTCTCCATTAGTCTCTATTCTTGCAAATATTTTTGTCGGGTTTCATGAAAAACTTCTCTTTGACAGGTTTCTCAAGCCTTATATTTATTTGCGTTACATGGACGATACTTTCGCATGTTTTTGTTCACGTAATGAAGCTTTGTCGTTCTTCCAGCGTTTGAATGATTTAACCCTTCTTTAACCTTTACTGCATGAAGAGAAGGATAATAAATTACGTTCTTGGATGTACTGGTTGAACGACGTTCGTTTGCTTTCATAACTAGTATATATATAAAGGTCCATGCCTTCGTCAGTCGTGTGTCGATGTCCTTCTCGGTTGATGAGACGCTGCTTCCTAGGAAGGTGAATTTGTCGACTAGTTTCAGAGAGGCTCCGTCTAGTGTGGCAAATGAAACGCAGTTTCTTCCAGGCAGCGGTTGTGTCGATACTGCTATATGGATGCACCACATGGACGCTTACGAAGCGGCTGGAGAGGAGGCTGGACGGAAATTACACAAGAATGTTGAGAGCAGTATTAAACAAGTCCTGGTGACAACATCCCACGAGACTCCAACTATACGGACACTTGCCCCCCATCACAAAAACTATACAAGTTCGACGAACCAGACACGCAGGACACTGCTGGAGAAGCAAGGACGAGCTCATAAGCGATGTACTCCTGTGGACCCCCACTCATGGATGTGCAAGAGTGGGACGACCAGCACGAACTTACATACAGCAGCTATGTGAGGACACGGGCTGTAATCCTGAAGACCTGCCGGAGGCGATGAATGATAGGGAGAAATGGCGAGAGACGGTCAGGGATATCCGCGCAGGCGGCGCGACATGATGATGATGATATATATAAAAGCCTAAGTTCACTGGCTTGTATTTGAGTTAGGATGCTTACGCTCCTAAGTCTAAGATCAACTTGATCAAGTGTCTCACATTCAGCGCTCTTAAGATTTGTTCGAATAACAAGATTAAAAGTTAATTAGAACAAATCAAAAATTTATTTTTGGTTTACGGGTATCCCGAGGAAGTCATCGATGACACCATCAACAAGACTGTTTATAAGTTTACGAATAACATCTGGCCATTTGGCCCTTCTAAATGCCCGTTTTATGTTAGACTTCCTTGGATTGGATCTCCTAACCAGTTGATTGCCGATAAACATTCTTCCTCTGTTACACGCTGACATAATGCTGCAATGGTTCGAGCCTTCTTTAGAAGTCGAGCTGCATTTCGATCGATTCATAAGGATGTGCTCCCTATCTTTCAAGAAAGCAATTTAATTTATAAAGTCCAATGTTGCTGTAATGCCACATATATGGGGCGCAGCTCCCAACGTCGAGGATAGAGTCAAACTGAATATTCCATAATATATTCGTAATCGCACAACATCCGGGCATTCAAAATTGCTTGATTCTGTCATCTGTGAGCATTTTAATGCTTTTAAGTGTTGTGCAGTGAAATATAACGATGAGTGCTTTGGTGTCTTGCACAGAGCCAAGACAAAACAACATTTAATTGCCCTGGAAGCCCTTTACAATTTATTTTAATGGTCAATTCTGTGAAAGCAAAACCCGCAAGCACTCCTTGAACTTACAGGGAGAAAGTTTTTGCTTGACTCAGGTTGGTTTTTAATTTGTTTCTCTCCTCCCTCTTGGTTTTGCTGTCATTCTCATTTCCCCCTCCCTTTTTATTAATCTTATCTGCATTGTTTTTAAACGACTTCTGATGACTGTCGCTCGGCAAATGTCAAATGAAATGGCCCTTATGATTCTTATAAATTCCATATATTGTAATCTCTCTATTTTGCCTATGTCTCTTAGAATTAAATTTGTATGTACGAATAATATTTTATATATATATGAAGTAGCTTTCAATAGCGATAATAGAGCATATATAGCTCTAAGTTCTCATTGCGTAGACACAGAGTCAACCGCCCTTGGTGACTGCTATTTTAGCACCATTTTGCTCTGATGATCTCATCGGTGACAAATTTTGTCGTTTTTGTTTTTATTTTTGTTTATCTTTCTTCATTTTTTTCTCTTCACGCTATTCAAACTAATACATATACATATTTACCCAGCTTTGGATAAATAGTAGGACAGACTAGGTTTTTCGGCCTTAGTGAGGCAACTAGTCTAGGAGAAGGAGAATCCTGAATTCTAACCTGTTAAACTCCGCTTAAAAATTGACCTAGTGTCATATCCTTCCCGAGCGGAGGGGCTGGTGAATATATATACACATGTGTAAACATTAACTATATGGAATTCTTATCTCCCTGGAAAAATAAAACGAGGATTTTTCCAAAACAGTAGCCGATTCAGTACTGCTGTAAGTTTGCACAATTTATACTCCAACAAAACACTTCGAAAGCTATCTAAGTGGAATTTACAAGTTGTTGAAAGCTGTTGTAAACAAATTCTGGAAGCAGCACCCTAAAATCCTGTGGTTGTACGGCCATCTACCTTTAATCTCACAAAATATCCAATTAAGATGAACAAGACACACTGCATATTGCTGGAAAAGTTAAAATAAACGCATAACCGACGTTCTCTAATGAACTTCCAATAGACTTATGGACTTTCCTAGTGCAATGGCTGGTAGAGACGAATGCTGCTGAATGAATAGTGGTGACATAAGCAATGTCACTGAAACCTGTTTTCATTGTGCATCGGTGTTTCGTTCCTTTCAACTTACTTTTTATGCATGACAGCACTTTCTGTAACTTTTTCTTTGAGCGGGAGTTCGAAAATTTTTAAAGCAAAATTCTATTTTTTTAAATTATTGAATTAACAACTGAATAGTTGAATCATTTTTCAATACTAAATCGTTTAGTTAAGCTCCATGTAACTCAACGAAAACTTACTACGGAACTCAATCATTCAAATTCAAAGTTAGATTAATATATTTAAGGGCATATCAACTATTGATGGTTATTTAATGCTAAATACTGTTTATACATATGATTTATAAGCGAATAGATTATTGGTAACATTTTTAAACGAACCAAGGATTGCAATTTATTGTGTGCACACAGAAAAATAGTTTCAAATATTACTATCCAACCCTATTTATTCTAGTTCCACAAAGATAAGTTGTTTCAATAAAGGTTTTAATTTCAGTAAATGATTAAATAGTTCTATTTGACCAATAAGTCGGACTCTAACATCCACTATCCTTCTGGATTAGAGTGGACCTGAGACTAATGGCAAAAAAGGAATACTTCATATTCCCCAAAGCTCCAGGACAAGAGATTCCCCATCAGATTGTTTTGGTCATATTCAAGACGCTCATTGGCAGGCGTTTTTACACTTCTACAGAGATCCAATAATTGTTTTCTACTGGGTCATCTAACCAGACTGTTCATATTCTTTGGCATGTTATGCAATGACCGTATCCCCTGCAGAGGAATAAGATCCCCCCCCCACTAAAATAGGACTATCCTGGGTATGAAACTAGACTACATTTGATGGTCTGAGATGTGGGGTGAGTGGAGTAAACCTTCATTGTAATTACTCCCAGATCCACTCCTAGACCGAGCGGTAGTATCTATTAGTGCCCCATCCATGATTCAAACGGGGCTGTTCTATCATTTTCAAAGGATTACTATTATCAATTATTGAAACTGTACAGATTATTGGAATTGAATAGGAATAATGAATATTATATTAAATTTTGTTTAAAAAATCTCGACAATAAATTACACGAAAAATGTAAATACAAAAGTAAAATGAACATGATTCTCTAACCCTTACGTATAAAATAGCTTTGGATAGCTTGACAAGCTGTTAAGATCAATCAGTCAATCAATCAATATATATATATATATATATATATATATATATATAATTTTTATAGATATTGGTCAAGTGAGTGGAGTATTCGCCAATGGCCCAGGTCGAGTCATACTAAAGACTCAAAAAATGTTACTTGATGCCGCCTTGCTTAACACTCAGCATTATAAGGTACGGATTTAGGGTAAAGTGGAGCAATACAGAGAAAAGAGTAGCGCCCAATCTAACACCTCGGTGATGTTGCTAATAAAAAGGTAGCCTTAGGGTTGCCCTCGTCTTCATTCACCCACAAACTTTTTATAACTATACTATGACTATAGCGATGTGAAAAAAATCAGATGATACAATTTGTAAACTTAAAAAAATCACACAAACTGATATCTGGGGAAAAATCAATAAAAAAAAATAAAAGCTAAAAATATTCTTACTGCTTGAAAATAATTATCAAACTGCACCACAGTACCTTGCTAAAATAAAAACACACTGACATACTTAAGCTGATACGTAAAAGTGCTCATTACACTAAGTAGGGGGAAATTAGGATTAACAGAGAGCCATAAGTTGTCTACCGAGGTTCCACCTACATAATTATCATGATAATACTGATTGTCTGTATTATCCTGATTTTCCGGCAGGTAAAACCTTGGTAGACAAGTTATGGGTCTTTAAGCATTATATATATATATATATATTCAATCCCAAGTCGCGTCTTACCAAAGACTTTAAAAATGGTACTTGATACCTCCTTGCTTAACTCTCAGCAATATAGGGTAAGTATAAATGTTAAAGTGGAGCAATCCAAGGAAAGGAGTGGCGGCCTCCGCTACACCCCGGTGTAGTAGCTACTGATAAGGGAGCCTTCAGGTCATCCTCAACTACGGTCGCCAACTTTACTTTATATATATATAGATAGATAGAATACGAAGTAGCTAATATGTATTTGTATAAAACGTGCATTTAAGTAATTGTTTAAAATGAAACAGATGCTATGTGCGAGATGGGTTTTTATGCTTTAAAATCAGCCAATAAAATCAATTCCCTTTCTGTCATATTGTTTGTCAACACTCTATAGCAGACGTAATAGTCTTAGGTTTCCTGCATGAATTATGCAAAACATTGCCATTAATTTCAAATTGTTTTACATTTTATCTTTTATAGTTTTTATCTCAAGGCTCAATTTCTAAAAAAATTAATTCATTTCCGATACATACTCTTCAATCTTACTTAAAGGCAAACACACTTTTATGATTATGTGTATGAGAATATATATTTCAATTTATATGTACAAAAGATTCTAAAGAATATCTTCTCAACTACGTATTTGAAACAAATGGAAATACTTGAGTGAATAATTTATGTGGTAATATCAAGTATTCACCGCAGAGCGTCTAAAATATCCTTAAAGCTTGAAGAGCTTGCTGATCTGATGCTGAAGGCAAGATAAATTGTATAACTTCTCAGCACATAGAGAACTGCGGAGTATATCATAAACTATAAGACACAAAAATGTTATGGTTTGATTTGGTTTGGTTTTATGGTATATCAAACATTGTTGGTTATTTAATTCCATATTCTATTTTTACATATATATCAAATATATAATTTGTAAACACATTTTGTAGATACACACTGTTAAATGATCAAACATTTATGTTTCTAACAATTTTAATTTAGTATAAGTCAAATAACTGGCCCATTGGCCCAGTGGGTAGAGTGTTCGGCAATGATCCGGGAGACCTGGGTTCAATCCCAGGTCGCGTCATACCAAATACTTTAACAATGGTACTTGATACCTCCTTGCTTAACACTCGGCAATATAAGGTACGTATCAAGGGTAAAGTGGAGCAATTCTGGTAAAGGAGTAGCACCCTCCCTTATGCCTCGGTGTAGTAGCTATTGAAAAGGGAGCCTTCTGAGCGCCCTCGACTAAGGTCGCCAACTTTACTTACTTATATGTCAATAAACTTACATGGTTCCAGGTATTGTCATGTATCTCAACCTATTCTATTAAACATCAGTCATTAGTTTACACACTGTAAAAAGATCAAACAGTTCACATTTCAAACAATTCAATTTAGCATATGTTTTTCGTTTGCACTCAGTTTAAATATCAAACAGTTCTATTTGACCCATAGATACGACCCTATCAGCTGCTACCACTTCGGGTCAGAAAGGACCTGGGAGCATGGGCAATGAAGGGGTAATCCTTACCTACCAAAGATCCAGCATTATTGGAGCATCACCATCAGATTATTTAGTGTCATATCTAGGTCACTCGTTGGTTTGGTTTTAACCCTCTGCCGATCTGCATTTGGTGTATTCTTCAGTACCAGCTGACTGGGCTATTACAAATTTTCTTTTATCAAAATGACGCATACTTGAGAGAGTAAGTTTTTTTTATCAAACAAAAACATCTCGTTGAATAACAGTTCCCTCAGGGTGTATTATATTAATATTTTATGGTAAAAGTTTAATGCTTTGCTTGAAAAAGAGTTTACTTAGTGTCACTTTTGACCATTTCATATTGTATAAATTTCATAAAGGTAGTAATACAATGAATTATATTCCTGCTATGCGCTCAAGTGAATCGACTGTGAATAAAACTCTGTGATGATTCGAGAAATTTAGAAAATAAAGTCCAACATTTCGTTGATGCTTAGAATATGTCAACAGCATCAACTGCAGAGAGGTCAGACCCCACTTGAGTACGACACTAAACTACATCTGTTCTGATGAGAGTGGAGAACTCCCTTCACTGTCATTAATACCCGGTTTATTATGACCAAGAGTGACAGTACGTGTTAGAATCATATTTATTGGAGAAATAGTTTATTTCAAAAATGAATCGTATTTGATAGGAATACTTGATTTGTAAATAATTTATATTACAAATAGTTAATTGAACCCAAAATCGGTAACTAAAGATCATGTTAGTTACTTGCAATCATATAACTATAATTACATAAAAACTTATAATTATTAGTATTAGATAGGAATACTACAAACTATGTAACTGCCTACAAATCATTTGGAATAGGATAGAAATAATAAATATCAAATAAAAGAGAGCAAAAAACTCTTAAGAAACAAAAACACAAATATATTTTGTATGAATGTACAATAAATGCGATTTCTTAATCCTTGGGCATAAAATAACACAAGGCGGCTTGACATACCGTTAACATCAAACAATCATTAGAAAATGGTAAGTTATTTTCTATTAAAGAGACCTCTTTATGTACCATAGGACCAACGTTTTGTGATGTAAAGAAAGAAGTCCGCAGAAAAAGAAATACTCAAACTCGAAGGTAAGGGAAAAAATATAGCAGTCGTTTTTATTCAGCTATGATCACTGCAACTCGAAAAGTTCCTTCTTCTCACTTCCTCTCGGTGATGACGAGGTGTGTGCGAGGGCTGGCTGTTTGACACACGCTTGTCACAGCAGATAGGTTGTAGCTGACTGGGGTGTGACGGGTCGGGGCCTCTGGAACCTTTAACGCACCCGTTTTGACAACTGCCTTCAACTCTGCCGAAATCTCATTACTTGTTCTTTTTATATAGAGATTTTGGAGAAAAAATCGAAGATCCGCGAATGTTCGATGTCACTAGTGAAACACGTGATATTACATCTGTGATTATTTTAAAATCACGTCTAACTTGGCAGATCATTCTGCCCGCACGCGCTAGTCTTGTGACATCTTCACTGTTTGACGACTGCGCCAGTCCGTAATATTACATTTAGATAAAAACATTTGAAGACGGTATTAAAAACAGATCCTTATCTGAAATCAGAGTATAATATCTGTTCTTCCTTGGCAATGTCCTTGTTTTTTAGGCGTAGTGCAATGATATTTTCTGATTTGAGTATGATACAAAGAGCAAAATAGGCGAATTTGGAAAGTAAGAAAAATAATTATGATGATTAAGATGTTGCCAGCAATATTGAACAAGTCCTGGCAGCAAAACCCCACAAGGCACCAACTATACGGCCACCTGCCCCCCATCACAAAAAACTATCAGGCTAGACGAACCAGATATGCAGGACACTGCAGGAGAAGCAAGGACAAGCTCATAAGTAATGTACTCCTATGGACCCCCGCATATAGCCAAACAAAAGCAGGACGACCAGCTCGAACATACATACAGCAGCTATGTGAGGATACGAGATGTAGCCCTGAAGACCTGCCAAAAGCGATGA
The DNA here is from genome assembly GCA_963585895.1 of Sepioteuthis lessoniana. Classification (NCBI taxonomy): domain Eukaryota; kingdom Metazoa; phylum Mollusca; class Cephalopoda; order Myopsida; family Loliginidae; genus Sepioteuthis; species Sepioteuthis lessoniana. Next base: position 81,501 of record CAUZXS010002893.1, on the reverse strand, counting down.
ATGATAAGGAGAAGTGGCGAGAGAGGGTCAGGGATATCCGTGCGAGTGGTACGACATGATGATGATGATGATATTGATAGCGTAAACGAATTACTTTTTTATCATTAATGGTTTGGAGGTGCCGTGGTGTAATGGTTATCGTCACAGGATATGGACACGGCGATACGAGTTCAATTCCTGGACAAGACTGATTGCATTTCACATAGCATTAATACCCTTGGGAAAGGTATGAATCCAATTATTCTCCCTCCAGCTATGGATAAATAGTAGGGCAGATTAGGTTCTTCAGCCTTGGTGAGGCAACTAGTCTAGGAGAAGGAAAACTCTGAATTCAAACCTCTTAAACTCCGCTTAAAAAAATTGACCTTGTGTCATATCCTGCCCGAGCGGAGGGGTTGGGTAAATAGGATCATTAAGGCTTTTCGGACTATTGCCTTCATCCATATTTTTATTTCCACAAAATCTTGGCTGATATGTTCAGCGGCCTTCTTCAGGTGTTTGTTGAACTCGGGAACCAACACGGAACTGCAAATTACGTCCTTTACTGAATCCACGGTTCCGTTAGCCATAACCGGGTGCAAGTGTAAAGTGTTCCTGCATTGTTACTCGCCTGCAGTCAGGATTGAACCTGCAGACGATTGCCTCCTTAGAAGCTTAGGGAACCAAAACCTATAATCGTTACGCTATGAGTCCTACTGGACAGTTTAGAGTGATTTTTTGGGACTTATAAACTTAATGGTTTTACTTGACTAGGATTAGAACTATTATGCATGATTTTTTACCTGTGCTCATTTTCAGATTTTTTTAACCGTAAATGACAAAAAAATCATCTAGCTTCCTCTCAGAAATTTACACAGCTGATTACTTTTTGATTCATTACTTGAAAATGTGATATTAATCTCTACAACTACCTAATATATAAATATATATATATATATATATATATATATATATATATATACACACACACACACACACACATATATATATATAAGTTTCCAATCAGAAGATTTTTCAGTTCAGGAACGCTTTTGCAGTCATTTAAGAACAACTGTCAGACACAAGGAATTATGGCTGTTATTGTTACTTAATTCGGGTCTTCGAGAAGGTTTCCGTGCACCGGCATGAGCCTTTTCAAGCCAAAGAAAGTGTTCCAGATTTTACTTTAAATAAGCCTATAAGTATCATCTAACCTCATAGGAAATGTGCCTTTTGCACATCTTCAATGAGACTTCATGCATTTGTTGTATCCAGTCTTAGAGTAAATAATACATTCACAACCGTTACACCTTTACGAATACTCCCAAACCTTAGAGCCAGTCGGTGCTTCCCTCTTCATGTGTCATTCTATTCCTCGAAACAACACTAGTGTAAAAACTTAAATTCTTACGTTACACGTGTTACTCAGAGTTTAATCTAGTGGATGTCATGTTCTTCAGACGAATATATATATAATGGAAGCGCTCTTCATGCTATGGTTATTCTCATGAGAAAGGATAACGGTAACACGAGTCAAGTTCTATTCGTTGACGTGGCTCTTTGCATTTTGCATTGCAATAAAACCATTGCGAAAGATATGAACCCTACAATTCTCCAACCACCTATTCTTAAATGGAAGTGTTGGTTAGCTAACCGGTCATGAAGAAGGAAAACAATATATTCGAACCTGACAAATTCCTTAAAAAAATCTACCCCGTGTCACACTGTGCACTAGGTCAGTCGCTGATACATACATTGATACATAGATAGATAGATAGATAGATAGATAGATAGATAGATAGATAGATATTGTGTAGTATAAATGAAAAAATAATTAAAAAATTGGTAAAATGTTTTTTCTTTACCGAATATGTTTCGCTATATTATTTAGCATTTTCAACGCTAAATAGGAAAAATAAATGTTTGTTTTAATTATAACAAGTTCTTTTTTTACGGACTGTGGTCATTAGTTTTACATTCAACTTTATTTATATTGGCCCTTAGGGGCGTAGAGATTTCAGCTTTCTTTTAAGAGCATTCAAAAGGTTTTTCACGTTTTAAATTCAATTTTAATTCTCGTAGTCCTATGGCCAACTAAGTATAAACAGTCCACATTGCCCGTCTATTTTCGTCCATAGGTTAAGCTAGAATAGACGAATTAATTCCATTCCCTACCAAGGGCACTTGTGAGGAATGATAGTAAATTGTTATCAAGGGAACTAGATCTCAACCTTCTGATTCTATATTCTTTGCTCTTAATTGTTAAGCTAGTTCAAGCAAATAAACTATTTCAGCAGTTTTTTATTTTGTTTGTATAAATGTATTTAAATTAACAGCCCACTGTTCCATCCAGATTTGAATTTATTACCACTAAAGATACCCCTTATATTATACATACTGATACATAGGAGCCTGTTTCCATAATAATCATATTTATTGCTCTTATGAATCAAATAAAATGAATTTACTTCTGAAAGCAGATAATTGCTTTGTGAATCATAAATACATACCGAATAAAAAATAATATAATTTAGGAAATTTTCAAATAATCCAAATCGCTATCATCAACTTGAAGACAAAAGGAAATAGAGGATTCATTTATTGCCTCGCTTTTTTGTCTTTTTTTTTTTAAGTATTTAATTCTATAAAACTTTGCCAGGTGGCGTTACCGGCATTTTATAGGTTTTCATTGAGTTTTTAGCCGTTTAGTTATAAATTGAATAAAATTTTAAACACATTTTTAAAGAATTATGAAATATTTCGGAATTTTATAACAATGTGATTAAGGATAAAAAGGAAAAAAATGAAAACATTGAAAATTAAAGGATGAAATGGAAAAAAGAATAAAATTTCCTGAAGATGATGTGAATTAGAAAACACGGATAAAAAATAATAAAATAAATTATATTGAGAGAGGAAACTTTCAAGTAAAAATATTGGGAACATCAAATGAAAATCGAGATGTATGAACTGAGTTAAAAAATAGAATAAAAAATTCAAAAAACAAGAGTATAAAAAAATTCCAAAGTGGCTTGCTAGCCAGACATTTAGTGTACTCGAGTAAGAGTGTCTTCAAAAATTTATATTTCAAAAAATACACCATGTCATTAGTTGTCTAAAGCTTGATGATTTTTATCATTAAGGCCCGAAACGTTGTAGAAATAACAATAAATATAAAGACAATAGTCCGAAAACCCTTAATGATAAAAGACATCATGTCATCTTCGTTAGTACGGCAGCCACACATAGTAAGATGAATTATAAATGACCTTTGAAAGATGTTATCAATGCGGAAATATCATATTAAGATTGTTCTCATGGTACAATAGGATTGCGGATGATTTGGGGTTGTATGCAATGTTATGCGTAGTATGAAATGTAGTGGGCATCTCCTCATCACTGGTGAACCTGGTGACTGGCTATGTTATGAACACCAAAGATATAACCCCAAGAACACAGGTTGGTGGTGCAAGAGATGGTAAAATTAGAGTTGGGGTGCGTTTAAATGGAGCAGTCAGTTACTAACCGGGAAAGGAACAAGGAACGAGATAATTCTTAAAACTAGTGAAACTGCCTTCCAATATTACGAAGGGGTTTCGATTTCTCAGCCCCTCTAACGACTTATAAATAAAAACAAGTCTTATTAAGTCACTTATATGCATTAATTCAATCCCTTCACCACAAGCAGGATCTGATATAAGGTCAATTTTTAAACGGAGAAATGCAGGTTTTAACTCAGTCTTTCTTCAACTAAACTTGTTGTCCAACCAAAGCCATTGCCCTACTAATCACGTATATAGAGAATATTTGGATTCATACGTTTTTTCAAGGACACTAGAGCGAAATCAAACACAAAAAGCATTGTTAGTTAAGGGGAGGAAAAACAGTTTTTATAGTTCGCTTTCCTTTTTGGATGAAAGTTAAGAGATGACTTCAAAGAATGGAAAATATCTAAAAAGTTGGAAAGAAATACATAACTTTCAGTAAAACATTTTTTGTCAATTATCTTTGATTCATGGAAAAGGTATTTTTGATTTACAGATCACTTTCAAGTCACGAAAGGTAAACAACAATCCTTATTTACCAACCCCTCCGCTCGGGCAGGATATGACACAAGGTCAATTTTTAAGCGGAGTTTAACAGGTTTCAATTCAGAGTTTTTCTTCTCCTAGACTAGTTGCCTCACCAAGCTGAAGATCCTTGTCTGCCCTACAATTTATCCATAGCTGGAGGAAGATTAATTGGATCCATACCTTTCCTAAGGAATTACTGCTATGTGAAATGCAATCAGTCTCGTCCAGGATTTGAACTCGTTTCGACGTGTCCATTTCCTACAATGATAACCATTACACCACTGGAACCTCCTAAAGGTAAGCAGCAATCGGCCTATCTGATTCTGAGATGGGTGAAAATTTAGGAAGACCAGATACTCTCAGCAAATCAGGTTGCCAATATATCAGAATAAAAAAGGCTGAGCAAATGATAATAAAAGATATGTTGGATTGCCTCACTTTTATTTTTGAGTGACTACTGAATAGCAAAGACAAATTAGTTTGAAGGAAGAGACCACAAAAGTCCCCTTTTCTTTAACTGCAAAATGATTAGCGCTCAAGACCTGTTTAATTCTCTGAGACATTGCTTTTTATCCCCAGCAAACCTCGTGTTGAATTGAACTCGACACTACAGAATAATCGACAGTATAATGAGTTGAATTCACATAGAATGCTTTGAATACTGTACCAATATGTTATAAACTTAATAAAAATATATTACAATAAGAAACGAAACAATAAATATATTATTTCATCTTTAAAATTACTTTTTTAATCCCACATTTCTCTAATATCAGTTTTATTTTTAGGCTAAATATTTCTTTTGGGAAATTTACTCAGAAGACACTAACACAGTCTCTCTGTCTGTCCTTCAATCTATATTTTTAAATTGCTTCTAACTATCACTTAAATCTCCATTTTGTTCCATTTTATACAGGCATCATCCCCTTCTTACCCCACCTATTCTGTCTCAAAAGTTTCTTTCTAAAATTCAGTTCTGTTCTCTTGTTGTGCAGACATTTAATTCATAAAAATTAAATTTCCCTTTTCGGTCTTTAGTATTGGGAAACGGAAGGAAGCCTCTTTGATGGTTTCCCGTGGCTTCTAATAGCATCATCGACCGGAAGTCACTTGGTTCCCGGTATGCCCTCGATCTGTTTGTGAAGAAATATTTTTTAAAGATCATTTTAGGAGATGAAGTCCTACTCCTAAATTTTCTATGATATATAATACAATGTTCCCAGAAATAAATAAATAAATAATATATATATATATATATATATATATATATATATGTTTGTGTGTGTGTGTGTGTTTGTGTGTGTGTGAGTGTGTGTGTAAGGAGAAAGACAGAGAGAGAGAGAGAGAGAGAGAGAGAGACAGAGAAAGACAAATAGAGAGAATTCAAAGAGTGTCTGTGTGTACACAATGATATAAGCATATACAAAAATATACGAGGATCATTAAATAAGTTTCCAGACTTTTTTTCATATAGGAACTTTTATTGATAGTAAACACATGAAACTTAGGTTCTCTTCGGAGTAATCTCCTCCGGCTGAAATGCACTTGTTGTACCGTTCCAACACCTTATGGAAGGCCCCGTGGCAGTCCTCTTGTGTGAGCGTGTCAATGACCTTCATCACAGCCTCTTTCGTCTCCTCAATTGTCTCATAACGACAGCTTCTGAGCTTAAGGAATAACCAAAAGTCACAGGGAGCAAGGTCTGGACTCTAGGGAGGGTGACGAACTGTCTTGATGCCCATCGTAGTCAGTCTGTGACAAGGATGGAGTTGTGGACTGCTGCATTGTCTTTGTGGAAATGCCAATGACCCGATTTGAAGAGTGTTGGCCTCTTCCCAAGGAATCTCTTCCTGAATTCCCTTAAAACCTCAACAGAGTAACTCTAACTCTAACCCTAACCCTTTGGCCAATCAACACTGGTGTATTGACTTCCTTACTCCTCCCACACTTCTCATCATCCCTCGTAGATTTCCTGTCTTCCTTGAATCTCTTATGCCAATCAAAAACTGATGTTCGATTCATGCAAGATGCTTCAAAAGCAGTCTGAAGAATCCCATACGTTTCCGTGGCATTTTTTCCAAGTTTAAAACAGAATTTTATTGCATATCGTTCATCTAAAGTGTCCTCACGTCCAGATTGCAGGATTTTTGAAATTCACCAGCTGGGTCAATAAGACTTTAGCAGGGTGTATTTCAATTCCTGTTGTAGCTGTTCCTTTGAACCTGAAATCCAAAAAATTGGTCTGTCATCTCATAAGATGTATTGCAATAATATACTGAATTTTCAAGAGTCTACAATTATTTTAAATGTCTGTGCAAAAACGTCTGGAAACTTATTGAAGGCACCGCGTATATGCCTATTGCTTCTATTAGCATCAGCCTCAGTGTACTGCCAGAAATTGAATTTATCCTTCTACACTGCTAGTTGTGTGCCAAACCCTGGAGAGCTTCATCTGCCGACAAATTATCTAAAGAGGCTTGAGAAGAGATCGGTTCATACCTTTCCAAAAGATATTATTCAGAAGTAAAACTAAATACATTCCACAGGATTTTGAGTCCTGCTTTCTGCTCACTAACAGATACTATAATCGCTCATTCGCAATAGTACAGTGTAAAATGTTCCAAACCTTTCAGTGAGAAGAGCAACAAGCTTAATGCGAAAAAGTCAGAATACACAATCTTAAAAGAACAGAAAGACAGCTAATTTCACAAAGTAACAGTCATGATTTAATAATCGGCCATCTGATGTTGTTTGAAATTTTAAACAATATTTTATATGAAGGTTAGATGAAAAGATTGACAAAAGTAGTACTTCAGATAAGTGATGACTTGGCTCTTAGGAAATCTGCATACTCTTAAAATAAGTAAATTTTGCAAGCGTAGTCGAGGGTGTGTGTGTGTGTGTGTGTGTGTGTGTGTGTGGTTTTAACACAGTTGTGTATATATTTTCAGAGTGTCACCCATAAATGAAGACTCCATTACCAATTTCTTGATAGTCTGTTAAGTTAACTAAATACAACTGTTTTGCTTTTCTTGTACAGGTAAAACTCATTAAGTAAAGTTGGCGACCATTGTATAAGGCGACCAGAAGGCTCCCTTTTCAATAGCTACTACACCGAGGTGTTGGGGAGGGCGCTACTCCTTTCCCAGGATTGCTCCACTTTACCCTTGATTCGTACTTTATATTCCTTAGTGTTAAGCAAGGAGGTATCAAGTATCATTTTAAAAGTCTTTGGTTTGACGCGACCTGGAATTGAACCCCGGTCTCCCGGACCATTGCGGAACACTCAACCCTCTTGGCCAATGTTTGGAGAACAACTCATTTTTGCAAGTTGATGGGTGTGAATGATAAAGCTGGGTAATCTTCCCGATGGAAGCACGTGGTTCATAAAGAAATTTAGGATGTCGCAAGCAAGAACTTTTTTTCAAGTCTTCTGAACACTGAATATCACCGAGTTTCATTTGCCTTTGTTGTGGCACTTCTTTACAGTCAACATCAAAAGATGAAGAAAAAAATTTGAAAGTTTTCTGTAGGGTCACATGGATGGGCCAAGTGGACACCATGTGGTTTGTACCCCCAGATTTAAAGACTTCAAGGTGTTGTCTAAATGAGATGAATAGTGTTTGTTAGGAATTAAATAAAAACACTAAAATGTTAGTCTCCATTTTGCTAATATTTTCTCGGGCGTTGTCGGGCGTATTCACTCTTCGTACTAAAGTATACCAAAATTTTAGACTAAAAATATTTTACCTTCCATTATTAGAAAGTTCTCCTGTATAGTAGCTAATATAGTGTTAGATAATAATCTAAGAAAACTTTTAACTCACAATCCTACATCTCTCTCTTTCTTACTACGCACAAAGACAGACAGACAGACACACACACACACACACACACACACACACATACACACACACACACACACATATATATATATATATATATATATATATATATATATATATGAAGAATGAAGAATGAAGAAAATCAAAGTAATCCAAAAGTAATCATCAAGGTTACTTTGTTTTTCAATTTTCTCCATACTGTCGGATTCCTTTCCATTATTTACTTATATATATATATATATATATATATATATATATATATGTAGATAAACTGATAACAACGATCCAAGTGGAAGGAATGATTTATTAACGGGTCAACACTCTAACATTTCGGTTCTACTGAACCATCATCAGGACCATGAGGGGTGATATTAATAATTTTAAGTTAACGATGGATGATTAGAAATATGAAATACAAAAACCTAGGGGAAAATATGTATAGTAAGAAAAAGTTAGCCGTTTAACTGGCAAATCAGCGTTTGATGTTTAAATTACGTCATTTGACTTATTAGGAATATTATATATATATATATATATATATATATATATATATATATATATATATATATGTGTGTGTGTGTGTGTGTCAAATGGCTTTTTATCTAGTTTTTTCTTGGTTGCATTGTATATTTCCCTGGAGAGATTCTCGCAAGAGAAAAATTCATTTTAAATAAACTTGAATTCGCTGAATGTTGTTCAAATTTTAAGATGATCGCAGATTGTCAATCGGTGTTACTTTTTGGTAATATCGTGTGTCAACATGAAATTATCTTATATATTCTTTATGGTTTTGCACAAGAAATAATTTGGTAGATGTCAACAAGCCAAAATTAATTTATCGTTTTAATCATTCGCGTGTCAATATTTACATGATAAAACAATTTCTGACGCAGACTACATTGATTATCTTTCGCTTCTTGCAAATACACCATCTTTAACTGAATCTCTGTTCCAAAGAATATAGCAAGCAGCTAGAGGGATTAAGATAAATTTCTGTTTCAGGTGAATTCGTATAAAACAGAGTTCATGTATAGTCCAGTGCAAATACATCTGTAGCAATATCTCATCTACTGCAATGTTTCAACATACACGTAGGTAGAGCATAAAGTGTTATTGACAGGTTATCAATTTTATAAAAATCTGATCTCTCTGATATAACAAAACAGAAATGCTTAAATTCTATAGCCGTGTTAGTACTACCTACTGTATGTTTGCACAACTAACCTAATGTTTGAATTTAATGGTAGATGGTAAGTAAACAAGGATTTTATATGTTGTTTTGAACAAATCCTAGAAAACAACATCTTTACGGCTTCCTAACTCCAATCATACAAATCATCCAAGTAAGACGAACCAGACATGCAGGACACAGCTAGAGAAGCGAGGACGAGCTCATGAGAGATGTTCTCCTATGGACCTCCTCACATGGCCAAGCAAACCAGGGAGACCATCTCAAACCTACATACAGCAGCTCTGTGAGGATACGGGATGTAACTCTGAGGACCTACCAGAGGCAATGCACAATAAGGAGGGGTGGCGAGAGAGGATCAGGGATATCCGTGCTGGTGGCACGACAAGATGATGATGACGGTGATGATAGATGTTACTATATGAAAAAAGATTAATGAATACAGGATAATGGAAGAAATAATAAAGCTCTATTCCTATAACACCAGGATTTGCTTGGTAAGTCAATTAGGTATAAGGTACTACTCATTACGAAAGTAATAGCTGCATCAGCAAAACAAAAAAACATTATATGAAGTAAACCTTTAAATAATAAATGAATATTTATCATAAAAGATATTAAGTTTAAAAAACGTATTTACCAATCCTACATAAATAACACGTAAAAATTATGAAACGAATTTAAAAACAACTTGTTAACAGGGAAACTTCATTTAGAGTGTTGCTTCAAAATACCATTTGTTTAATTAAAAATGAATATTCATTTTCGCAGTTTATGTAACACATTGATAAATATTAAAGCAGGATAGAAATTCACAACTCTGAATTTCACGCTGCTGAACTTTAGGTGAGCCACTATCAACACATGTTCACGAGTGAAATTCTGGAATGAGAGGTTTTCTCCTGTTTTTATTTTTATTCTATTTCAAAGGGGAAAATTGTGAAATTTCTTGTCATCGCTTAGCAAAATCTCTGTGATGATTATGTAGATTTTAGAGTTATATATTAATCACACTCACAGACAAACACAAACATACATATATATATATATATATATATATATATATATATATATATATATATATATATATATGTCTCTGTGTTTGTTATATAATTAAGGTAATTATTAATTATATTAAAATTTTCGTTAATTACTAAAGTAAAAGTCCGTTTTCCGGATGGAGAAACAGACTGCTTCGACACTGTAGCAGGTGTACTTCAAGGAAACACATTAGCTTCATACCTCTCTATTATCTGTGTAGACTACGTTCTTAGAACATCTATTGATAAAATCAAAAATATGGGTTAAAGCTGACAAAGGAAAGAAGCAGAAGGTACCCCACAAAAACAACTACCGACACCGAGTACACCGATGATATAGCGCTTCTGGCAAATGCACCGGCCCAAGCCGAAACACTTCTGCATAGTCTGGAACGAGCCGTTGCAGGCATAGGCCTCCCTGTCAACGCACACAAAACAGAATATATGTGCTTTAATCAAACAGGCGACATCTCCACTCTAAACGGTAGCTCTCTGAAACCAGTAGACAAGTTCACCTACCTAGGAAGAAGTGTCTCATCAACCGAGACAGACATCGACACGCGACTAGCAAAGGCATGGACATATATCAATTGGCTATCGGTCATATGGAAGTCAGACCTGACCGATAAAATAAAACGTAGTTTCTTCCAAGCAACGGTCGTATCGATACTGCTATTTGGACGCACTACATGGACGCTAACGAAACGTATGGAGAAAAAGCTTGATAACAACTACACAAGAATGCTACAAGTAATATAGAACAAGTCCTGGACGCAGCACCCCACAAAGGAACAGCTGTAAGGCCACATACCTCCCACCACAAAAACTATCAAAGTTAAACGAACCAGACATGCGGGACACTACTGGAAAAGTAGGGACGAGCTGTTAAGTGATCTACCCCTGTGGACCTCTTCACATGGACGAGCAAAGGCAGGACGACCAGCCCGAACCTACATACAGCTGCTCTGTGCCCGTACAGGATGTAGTTCAGAAGACCTGCTGGAATCAATGGACGATAGGGTGGGGGGTGAGAAAGGGTCAGGGATATCCATGGTGATGCCACAGCATGATGATGATGGTTTAGTTTGGTAAGGCTTTGAACTATTGGAGTTTCTTGGCTCAGGTGTCGTTGTCAGACAGTCAACTTACACGCCTGCTTGGAAAGGATATGTCAATCATCATCTGCTATAATAAACTCCCAGACAGAAAATGTAGCTGGACATACAGTTGGAGTGAATTGAGTCGGTGGATAAGGTCACACACGATAGAGATGGCTGGTTGATTTTAGGATTTTAAAAAAGACGACAGTTGAAGTACGACCGTTGAGTTATTCAGATCCGATCAGATCCGATCAATTTTTTTCGAAAAAAGCTGTTCGTATCAGAAACGACAGAGTCCGCTTGTGTTATTATTATCATAGAAATCATTGCTATACAACGTGTGTCTGTGTGTACATATTGATAAATAATTCACCAATCAGTGGTTTAACAATGTACGACTATGAGGAACACATCTTTTAAGAATAATTTATTTAACACATAGTTGGGACGGTAAAAGTTAACCCAACTCCGAGTAAGAGTGGAATTGCAAGTAATGCTAATAAAAGCGTACTCCTCACAATTTACACCTATATATTTGACAGTTAAAGACAGATAACATATTTTTCCTCTGCTGTTCTCGGACTTTTTGGACAAACGCTAGCAACACAAGCTAAATAACACTTGAAATATCCGGTTTTTGTCTTGTAATATTTCGTAAAATAGTGTAACTCCTCAGCTGTCAACTTTCACTTATGTCGCTGAAAACAGCCTCGTGTCAAAGAGGACAGTGATTTGACTATTGTCTAAAAAGGATTTTCATTAGAAGAGTTGAATTCGTAAAATGGAAAAAAAAAGAGAATTTCGCTGCCAGGTAAAGAAAGTCGAAGGTTTTTTTTAAAATATGAATTTCAAATAAGAGAAATTTCATAAAAGCAAATAAAAAAAAAACAACATAAAGCAATCAAATTTACTGAAGAGCAATCGAAGATAAAACAAATTGAGCTACCAAGAGAAAAAGAGAGAATTTTAATACAAGATTCAATGGACAAATAAGCTCAAAGCGGATATTCTTAAAAAGCAAGAAATAAAGACAAAAGCGTGAAGAATTAAAGAAAGAGTTGAAGAATGAATAAAACAAATAGAGACAAAAAGACAAAAGGAAAGATTTATTTATTGAAATGGCAGGAAACATGAGACGATGAAAAGAAAATAAGTAACGAGAAAAAGGTTGAATAAATAAACAAAAAGTAATAAATGAAAAATGTAAAGAAGAAAGAAAGAAAGAAAGAAGAAGAAGAAGAAGAAGAAGAAAAAGAAGAAGAAGAAGTTTTACAAGCATTATCAATAATGACAGTAAAAGAAATGGATGGTTTTATGCGTACCGTATCATTTTAACGTCAGCCTTGAGGCGACACATAAAGGTTTCTCTTGGATCGGTGCCTGTCCGGATTTCAAAAAGAAGAATCATTTTGTGAATTATGTGTATCATCAGTCAGTGTGTTGACTAGAAGATACGACTCATCTTTGGAGGACCTTTTTAAAAGAGAAGACGCTTTCGAATTTCACTGTAGCGTGAAGAAGAAGAGGTCCATAAAAAGAAATACATAATTACAGCGACTTGAAGTTTTGCCATATTCTTTGTACTAAGTGTATATAGAGGTTTACAGTATTTCTTTAAACGGATACATCAACGATTTCTATCATCTATAAACATAAAAAAGAGGATGATAAAAGAATTCATGATGAATGGAAATGATAAAGAAAAAAAAAACAATTACAAAAACGTTATTGAAATTTAAAACCTTATGGCAAAATTTGGGAAAAAATAATTAAAATCTTTGTATTTATACACTATGATGAGCTGTCTATATAGAAATGCAAGGTGTATACGAAAGGGAAAGAATAGATTTATATATATATATTTATATATTCATAAAATAAATAGAATTAAAACAGACACACGATACGTCAAACTATTAGACTCAATACACCATTTCGTTTTTAGATTTGCTCCCCACTTTCCTATCGCCATTACGGAAAATTTCAATTAGATGAAAAAAAAAAATTAATCACTTGACGGATGGCTTCAAATTCAATGATTTTTCTTTCGAGAAAGTGTGAAGTATAATCTTGCTATTCGTATTCTGTTTTTTTTTTAATTTAAAAAATCCATGAAATATAACATTACCTTCGTTTATGTAATTACGTTAACACACACACACACACACACACACACACACACACACACACACACACACATACACATAAATACATATATATATATATATATATATATATATATATATATATATATATATATATATATATATATATATATAATTGTGAATATGATTAAAGATTTAATGCTAAAAGGTATTTTTAAACAGTAAGAGCTTTACATGGCATAAAAATGCGGAGCAAGATCACGATGTATTTCTAGCAATAAGATAATAAATCAAATAAAATCTCACAACTCACAGTTTCAACCCCTGCTAATTACACACTCAGTTGAGGAGGATAGAAATCGTAAAATCAAGGGGTTCTGAGTCTTTATCCCATATCAGATCTTATTTTATACTATATATATATATATATATATAGATATAATGCATTTTGTTATATTCATAAAGCCTGTTCAATAACGTTGGGAGATCGCATATTCATCTATGTTAGGATTGCGAAGATAGAGTGTACGGCCGTTGGGGACAACAAATTTTTCGCCTATGTGTTCATCAGACCATCATCATCAGATAATCGCATAGGCGAAAAACTAACAGGCACCAATCGCCGTTGTCACTGTCTGAGGTATCCAAAGATATATATATATATATATATATATATATATATATATATATATATATATATATATATATATATATATATATATATTATATCATGTATAATGTTCTTCCTCTAGCTTGTGCATTATTGTGTCCATGTACCTAGCAATTACCGAATATACGGATGCCAATCTACTTGTCTGATTATTCACTTTTTCTTTAATTTACTTTCTCTCTCTCTCTCTCTCTCTATATATATATATATATATATATATATATATATATTTCAATCAATCTATCTATCTATCTATCTATCTATCTTACACACACACACACACTCTCCCTCTCTTTCTTTCTTTCTCTCTCTCTCTCTTTCAAAGTATCTATCTTTCTCTCTCCACATGCATACATATATACATTGATAGATACAGAGGTAATAATGTACTTATTTTTATTCATTTTTCAATGTCTGACAAAATAGTAGGCTCCTGTCTCTGTCTCAATCTCGCTCGCCATCTCTCTCGGTCTCTTTCTGTCTGTATGTCCTTCTCTCTCTAGCTCTCTGTCTCTGCCTCTCTCTCTCTCTCTCTCTCTATATATATATATATATATATATATATATATATATATATATATATATATTGACAGGCAGACAGAGAGATAAGAATATAAGTATACATTCATGTTACATATATGCGTGTGACAGATATCTATTGACTTTATTTTCTTTCCCCCTTCATCTCACCCGTCTCTTTACTTAATATCCATTGCACACAATTACAGTTCTTTTGGTAAATGATCAAGACTATCAAATCTCTCAAACGCTAACGGCGTAACAGTGTCTTTTTCGTTAAGTGGTTCATGTCTTTCACTCCATTTTCTAACTGTCAAAAACGCTTTGTGTCTTCATCTGCGCTTTCATCACATTGACGGACAATAACGATATAAAAGAACACATGAAATTAGAGAAGAGTAGTACTCTGTAGCCAGTGAGGTAGTCAAATATCTTTTTAAAACATTACGCCGACATTTACTTGTTAGAATTTATTAAACGATAATTAATGGTACTTGGTATTTACGAGAACTGTCGGTGGACGAAAAATAAATAACTATAATACATCCAGACATGAAGAGATTTAAACTAAAATAAGAAAATAAAAATGTTAGATAGCAAAAGAAGGATGAATTGACTTGTAATAAAATTTGTTAATGTGAAAAAAGGAAAGATGTCGAGCAGGCAGAAAAAAAAAATGAAATTAGATAAAAAAAAATGACAGGATATGAAAGCTGTTAAAAATATAAATATGTCGGTCGAAAAAGTAACAAATAGCAAGGAATAAAAATGAAAAAGAAAGAAAGAAAGAAAGAATGAAAGAAATAAAATTATATATGGAAAATACTTAAAGAAAGAAAGAAAGAAAGAAAGACAAATTATAATAGGAAAATACTTAAAAGAAAGAAAGAAAGAAAGAAAGAAAGAAAGAAAGGCAAACTAGGAGTGGAAAATCTTTAAAAGAAAGAAAGAAGGAAAGAAAATAATAATTCAAAATTACTTGAAAGAAAGAAAGAAAGAAAGAAAGAAAGAAAGAAAAAGAAAGAAAGAAAGAAAGAAATGCAAAGTATTATAGGAAAAAACTTTAAAGAAACAAAGAAAAAAGAAAGAAAATTATAATTGGAAAATACGTAAAAGAAAGAAAGAAAGAATAAAGAAAGAAAGAAAGAAAGAAAGAAAGAAAGGCAAACTAGGACTGGAAAATCTTTAAAAGAAAGAAAGAAGGAAAGAAAATAATAATTCAAAATTACTTGAAAGAAGGAAAGAAAGAAAGAAAAAAGAAAGAAGAAATATCGAAGGGAAAGAGTGGCAGACACTAAAAAATAAAATAAAAAAACAAGGCATAAAAGAAAGATGGAATGAATGAAAGTAAAAAAATTGACCATAGAGACAGAAAGAGAGAAAAGAATGAAAGAGAGCCACTAAAGAAGGAGGACCATAAAAGACGATTAAAAGCAGGAAGAACCTCAGAAAGAAAAGAATGAATTTTTAAATGAAAATAGTTTTAAAGTAATGTACAACCATAAACATTTTTTTCATTATAATATACACGAGTAATCGAGTGGGGAGTTGAAATATACGTCCACCTATTTACAATATTCTTTTTAATGGAAGATTTAGTTTATGAACTACAGGTGTTTGTCGCGTTTAAGAGATAATTTCAAAAAAGTGTACAATGGTGCATGTTGTTATCAGGAGTGGAAATGATCTGAAAAGAAATTGCTTACCTTTGCATAAAATGGGCTGTTCAAGATATTTGGATATCAAAAAATAATGTTCATGTAACTAATAGAAATACGACATTTCTACTCTAATTTGCTTGCTTCATTTGTGGCATAACTAAAAAAAAAAAAAAAAATTAATAAAATATTTTGATAAAATATCTAAAAAAAAGAATTGTTGAAAAACATTTCTCCACAGGAAACTTTCTCCTGGCAATGAAGTAGGTGAAAATTAGTTGAGAACAAAAAATAGGCATGAATATTTCTATTTGACTTATTGGTTTCTTTCTGTCTCTGTCTCTGTCTCTGTCTGTCTCTCTCTCTCTCTCACTCACTTTCTATTGATATATATATTATCAAGATGTACATTCGTTTTCGTGACAATTATTACAACAATCGTACTTTGCGGTTGTAAATATAATTTAGGAAAACTTCGTGTTGGTACACACACACACACACACACACACACACACACACACACAAACAAACACACACACACACACACACACTCACACACATATATATATATAAACTTACACATATATATATATATATATATATATATAAAATTACATTATTTTTGAAATTCAGTTTTATAAAAAATATATATGAACGTATCTATTCACACACACACACACACACACAATTATATATATGTGTGTGTGAATAGATACGTAAATATATATTTTAGTCAAGACTGAATTTTTAAAAAAATGTAATTTATATATATATATATATATATATATATATATATATATATATATATATATGTTCAATCGGGAGTAATCTATTATTGTTTAAGAATTTTAGTCTATTTCTATATTTGTTTATTCTAAAATAGAACGACCATTCTCAGTTCTCTAAATATTGTTACAGATATACTGTAGTACATTTATCAACCAACCAGGGGTGTGGAGTCACTGTGGCGTAGTGGTTAATGTGATGGACTTCGACATCGTAGCAAGCCAGTTTCAATTCTAATCACGTTATTACTTTATTTTTATTTTTCCGCCACGATAATTATTTTATCTATTGTAAAAGTTAGCGACCATAGTCGAGGGTGACCCGAAGGCTCCCTTTTCGATAGCTACTACACCAAGGTGTAGGGAGGGCGCTACTCCATTCCCAGGATTGCTCCACTTTACCCTTGAACCGTACCTTATAATGCTGAGTGTTAAGCAAGGTGGTATCAAGTTCCATTTTTAAAGTCTTTGGTATGGCTCGACCTTGAACCCAGGTCTCCCGGGCCATTGGCGAACACTCTAACCGCTGGGCCAATGTCCGGTATCTATTGTGGACTCTCTTAATTTGTTACGCAGCGAACAGAAACCAACTCTGCCTACTTATTTTACATTAAAAGATAATTCTGCACCTTCTTCACCTTTTCCAGAATTTTTAAAATTCAATTTCCAACCGATCCTGAGTAATATTGTACGCTTTTTACCAGTGGGCCCCGAGAGTCTCGCAGTACCAGGATATGTCACTCGTCAGCAAGTGACGTGGGTGACAGTTTCAGCTTTGATGTACAACTATATAACGTCACAAATGTCAAGTAAATGAGATTATACAAATATGTATCAGATAGCAAAGAAACGTTCCATCAAATTTAATTCTTGTAAGCCATATCTCATATATTAGTTATAGCGATGATATTTTTTGAATCAAGCCAAATCAAACATTCCGCTATTTATTTTTGGCAATGAGAACACATTTATCAACAGAGCAAAAGCAATTACTTATGTATTTAATCTTGTCTTTCCAACGATATAGTCAGTAAATCAAAGTCCAGTTTTCTTAAAGTTTCCACATATTTTTAATATTTTGTTTCCGTGGATTGATACCTTCTTTTCTTTTATTAAGAATTATTTCAAGTAATTTACGAAGCTCTTTCCTTCGATGTAGCACAAGGTCAAATGAATGTGGCACCTAATGAGACACGAGCTCACTAGTGTAGGTTTGCTAGTCTTGCTTGTTAACCATTACACCACTAGAGGTGCCCTTATTATTTCAAGTTGTAGCCGTATCAGTACTACAGGACAGTTGCTCGACTTGGACCACAAATAAAACATTTTAAGAAAAAGTTAGATGGGAGATATACATAAATATAGTGAGCTCTTTTGAAATCTTATTTTACGACCAATACCACTCTTGCAAAACATTCAAGAAATACGTACAATGTCTGCTGGAACAATTGGAAAAGTCAAGAGAAACTCATTATGGAATGGACTTCTACTCATTGGAATACCAGTGTTGGTCGAGCAGTAAAAATTTATATTCATCAGCGGCAGACACTTGATGCCGTCTTGATGACATACCAAAAGCGACAACCAATAGGAAAGCATGGTAAGAGAGACAGAGAGACAGAGAGAGACAGAGAGAGAGGGAGAGAGAGAGAGAGTAAAAGGAATTTATCTTTAATGATGATGACGATCATCATCATAGTGGTGGTATTTAGATAGTTTGAGGGCTTTATACGCGCCCATCTAATTAGAAAAATATACGTGCCCATCTAATTAGAAAAATATACGTGCCCATTTAATTAGAAAAATTGTCGACAGATCCCGTGATGTTGTGTGTGATTTCGATTCTGAAATGAGATTTACATGGAGTAATCGTTAGCTGAACAACATTCTTTTCATCTTTTAATATATTGTCCTCTGCGCTGATTAATCAACTTTACAAAGATATAATGTCAAGGAGAACTTATACAAAATACACATAGGTAATTTTTTTCCATTCAAATTTAAAAGAAATTGCATCGTTAAATAGATACTCCCATTTATTCCCATAAATAAAAATTCAATACATTTAATCAATGATATTTATTAAAAATACCGGGTAAACAAGTTAAGATATTTTCAATATTAGGTAAGGTAGATAGAAGGGGGATATAAATTTCTAAAGCATATATCAAAATGAAACTAAGGGGTGTCCACGTGGTGTAATGGTTAAAACGCTGGACCTGGTAATCGTAATAAGAGAGTTTGAATTGTATATCCGCTATTATATTCATATTTGGACAAATATCCTTCGGAAAGGTATGATCCCCCTTATCCAACCAGCTCTGGGTTACATAGTACTTCTTCTGGAAGGAGGAGTCGGGCATTAGATAACCTACAGTATGTCATTAAAAAACGAAAGCAAACCAAAACTAAACTCTTAACTTCGTGTTCCACAAATGTTGCGTGTTACGCATTTAACCTGAGTGTATGTTTGCGACATACATATTCTAAGTACAAAGAATTTAAGTTGATGTATAACAATCGATTGATCGACAATTGTGATGGCATATTTGCATCTATTGTTCATAAAATATGCATCTATATGCTAAGTTGCCCATATTTAAATTTCATGATTTAAAAAATTATTTTTAATAAAACACTAAAATGCAAGAGACGTATTGAACATTAATGAAATAGAGAATTGAAAACATCAAACTCTCAGACTCTTTTATCATCATCCCATTTTAAACTTTAGAAAATATTGTGGTATATCAGTGCATTTTTGTGCAAAGGTTTTTCAAGATTATACGGTTAAAAACGCTTTTAGCGTAAAACTTTAAGCATAATCAAAATAGCAGATTTGAAAAAAAGGAGATTTAGTACAATATATACATCATTATCATCATTATGTCATGCCGTTAGCACGGATATCCCTGACCCTCTCTCACCACCTCCCCCTATCGTTCAACGCCTCTAGCAGGTCTTCATGGCTACATCCCGTATCCTCCCCTAGCTGCTGAATGTATGTTCGAGCTGGTCGTTCTGCTTTTGCCCGGCCATATGTGGGGGTCCATAGGAGTAGATCACTTATGAGCTCGTCCCGGGTTCTCCAGCAGTGTCCTGCATGTCTAGTTCGAGTAACCTGGATAGTTTTCGTGATGGGAGGCGGGTGGCCGTATAGTTGGTGCCTTGTTGGGTGTTGACGCCGGGACTTGTTCAATATTGCTCGCAGCATTCTTGTGTAATTGCCGTCTATCTTCTTTTCCAGCCGTTTAGTTAGCGTCTAAGTAGTGCATCCATACAGCAGTATTGATACGACCGTTGCCTGGAAGAAACTGCGTTTCATTTTATCGGTCAGGTCTGATTTCCATATAGTATATATATATATATATATATATATATATATATATATATATATTCGTAAAAATAAAGGGAATCGAGAAACGATGCACCAAGAGTTTACATGATAAATATGTTAAATAAAATTAACGCTTCATCTTCTCGATAGCCTCGATAACTTTTACTCACCCCATGCCTTCTTTCACACACTCTCTGTCTCTTTCTCTCTCTCTCTCTCTCTCTCTCTCTATATATATATATATATATATATATCAGAAAAACAGGGGACGTTATTCTATATATACAAAAATATCAGTAGCCGTAAGGTGTTGTAGAAAGTGGACCACAGGATGATCGAATTCGTGAAACTTCCAGTTGAGAGTTGTTTTATAGCTTCAAATGTTCTACTGTTGTAATAATGTGATATTGTCTCAACACTCACGACTAACTGATTCTTCACGCATGCAATCGAGCTTGCTAGGATATACTTGGCAAAAGGGGTCACACACATTCCTACGAATACTCTGAGCGAATAGAGGAGAGGGTCTATTTCTGTAAAAACGTGGCAATTCTTTTATTTCAGTCAGGTCAGTTTCGACGTAAAGCCAATGAAGCTTGACTATATTTATGCTACGAGACTTAGTTATGCAAGCTCTGTCACTGATATTGAACATCATTCATTATCGAGTTTCTTCCAAGTAGCAATTATGTCGATACTACTATATGGATGCACTACATGGATGCTAACTAAACGGATGGAGAAAAAGCTTGATGGTAACTACACGAGAATGCTGCGAGCAATATTGAACTATTCCTGGATGCAACAACCCACTAAACAGCAGCTATTCGGCCACTTACCACCCATCACGAAAACTATCTAAATTAAACGAACCAGACATGCAGGCCACTGATGGAGAAGCAGGGACGTGCTCATAAGTGATGTACTCCTGTGGACCCCCTCACATGGCCGAGCAAAAGCAGGACGACCAGCTTGAACTTATATACTGCAGCTCTGTGAGGATACGGGGTATAACCCTGAGAACCTGCCAGAAGCGATGAACAATAGGGAGAGGTGGTGAGGGAGGGTCATGGATATCCGTGCCGATGGCACGACATGATGATGATGATGATGATGATGATATATATATATATATATAATAGTACGGAGTACAGTGTCTTTCGCCAGTCATCCATCCTAATCATTAATCTCTCCAGGTTGT
>CAUZXS010002893.1:5000-55000 GCA_963585895.1 Sepioteuthis lessoniana | reverse complement strand
GAAAGAAAGAAAGAAAGAAAGAAAGAAAGAAAGAAAGATAAATAATCACTGAAAGAATATTTAAAAGAAAAGGAAAGAAAGAAAGAAACAAAATGATTAATCGATACACAGATTAAAGCACTGGGTAGACGTATATGATTATAAAAAAAATTAAATTAAGCTTTTTTTTAACTTTTAACATTTTCGAAGATGCTTTTCTTCCAAATAGACGCAAAACATCTATTTCCGTTTATTTTTTTAAAGACTTTTCACGACTGACTCAGCACAAACAAATATAAACAGAAAACAGAAAAAGAAATATGGGAAGATATTTAATATTCAGTGTATTTTCTTGATCTCTGAAAATAGAAATATCTGGCGTCAGGATGACGAATGCGATTATTTCAACATCTTTTTATTATTTCACTCCTTGCTAGTTTTTTTAAGCTACAGTGTAACTCGGATATAAGAGAGTTGTTGGGACCTAAGAAGAAGAATCTTATATCCGGGTTTCTCTTATATTCGGGTTTGGTTTATTTTATATACATTAACACAGGCCATTAACATTTGACCAGAGAAAATCCCTCTTTTATTAGGGTCTCTTATATCATGGTCCCTTATATTAGGGTCTCTTATATCCGGGTTACACTTTATTAGTAACTGGTTGTTTTCACTGAATTCCAAATGGCATCAAGTATCATCAGCGCTTCAAGATTCTTCAAAGAATTCTAACTGATCTCACCAGTAGTAGGACCTAAAAAAAAACTCACTTCTTGGGATTTCAAGTTTCTTCAGTCCCCTTTTTAAGTTCTTCAAGCTTGTTCCATATCTTCTTACTGTGCTATTTTTCTCACCTTCATATTCCTCAACTCATATTAAGCTGTCTAGCAAGTTCTACGTATTCATCAAGTTTTACATTTTTCTTTTTTTTTTAATCTGTGATTTGCAGGGATGCTCGTTTCTTGTTGCTGATTACAACTAGATCCGATCTTTTTACAGGAACAGGATGACCTGTTTCTATTTAAAATATTAGAGAGAATCTTATGGGTTTTTCCATGATATTTTTAAAACAAATTGTGAATGTATCACTCGTCACTATATTCCAAATCCTTGTCACTTGCACAATTCCAGTTGATTACCTTCCCTATTCATTCTTCATGCTCTTGTGCCAGATACTTGCATTTGTATATTGTTTAGTTTTCTTCTTCATTTAGCTTTCCACATCATGTACATTTGTTATTCCCTTACGTTCTATTCGAGTTTTACATAATCGTTCTTCCCGTATTATTTTGAACTACAATGATACCTCTTTCCTCTCATAATGTTCCTCAAGGATTTCATATTCAGGTCATTCTGGTGTGCAATGATCTTACTCTGTCGTCTGTTTTGCCCATGAGATTGTTTTTTTCCCTTCTCGATTACGTAATTCTTGCGTTCAAGTTAGTCCTTTTGGTTGCAGTTTTTCACACCAATGTTAACTGATGGGGTTTCATTGGAGTCTGATTGACAGCCAGTCTCCTCTGCTCTCCAGGATGCTTCTCAGGATTCTGGTCAATCTTAGCAATGCTGAAATTTGGATGATCTCAGCTCGTTCTCAAATTTCTAACTCCCCCCTCGTCAATTAGAAGTGATATCGCCCTCACTTTCATGTTCCATTGATTTTAGTTCACTAGCAAGGTCCAAGTGCTTGTCTGTTGTTTTTTTTTTTTTTCATTTAATTTTATTTTGTCGTCCAACTCGATGGCAAGGTCCACTAACCGCCATGTTCTCTGTTTCTTTTTTTTGCTAACTTTCGCTATTACAACCGAGCCATTGGTCTAATGTGTAGAGTGTTCACCAAGGGTCCGGAACCCCAGGTCAAGTCATACCAAAGTCTCAAAAATTGTTCTTGATGCCGCCTTGCATAATACTCAGTATTATAAGGTAAAGATCAAGGTTAAAGTGGAGCAATCCTGGTAATGGAGTAGCATCCTCCCCTGCACCTCGGTGTGGTAACTAATGAAAAGGTAGCCTTCGGGTTACCCTCGACTAAGGTCTCCAACTTCACTTTTTTATTACTAGTTTGGTCGTCTGGCCGGGATTTGGTGATTTGTTTGAATTTCAAAATCCCAGATTATCATTATTTTTAGTTTTCAAATACTTTTTTCTTTTTGTTTCGCTGGGTCTTTACCCAAGACCTAACATGAGCAAAGATAGTGATTATATGCATTCTATGTAATCATATATATATAACATATTTCCGGTGATATTTTACCGTTACATAGATAACTCTAAAGGAAAAGAAAAGTGTTGCAAAAACAATGTTTTTTGTGTCTAATCTAAGCTGGGACTGCAAGCTATTTTTATCTGTCCCTTTCTTGATCATATCCCGAGCTTCCACTAAAATTGGTACGGTGGTAATTTCAAGGTGCCAGAATTTCTTAATTCCTATTTCCAGGTGTTTGCATTTATTTATTTTATTCTATTCTTTATCTTTGACTGATATGTTGCAGTTATTATTTTTACTCTGTGTCCGTTTGTCCCATCCAACGGCAGCCGGTAGATTTTCACTCGCGCCTGTGTGACAACAAGTCTTCTTTTGTCTCCAACACTATTCTTAGTACAGTAGCCGATCCTCACAATACTGCATTTTGGATGTTATGTGGTCTTCGTCCGATTTCCCACAGTGCCGGTTCTTTTCCCAATCTTTGAGGACTATTCTAAACTCACCAACTACAGTTGGAATAATAAATACCCGATATTAGTCTCTGCCTCCCACCAAACAGGACTTGACACAAGGTCAATAACCCGAAAGTTGATTATAGTGAGTATCTAGGAGAGAGGGAAGTCAGGAACGAGCCGAGGCTCAAACCCTGCTGGTCATCGGCCCACTTAGTGCAATGCGGGCCTGATGAGCCTAGCTGGACAGGCACATATACCTGAATATAGCTTAACCAATGGGGTCCATTGATATGGCACTAAACTGTCTCTGATGGTGAGACACCAGACTTAGAGCTTTCGGAAATATGAACTACAACTTCATTTTCATTACTCCATGGTCAGAGTTGACCTGGAATAGAAATACCAGTAAGGGTCCCATCTGTGGGTTAAATATAAATGTTTTATTATTTACTCTACTAGAACCATTTATGTTGAAAAGAATTACTAGTGATAAATAGCAATACTAGAAACCCTTTAAGTTTGTGCAAATAAAACTATTAGTGTTAGATGGCAATATTTGAAACCATTTTAACTGTGTGCAAACAAATGAGCTCATCCTTGTTTAACAGTTATTGCCAACATCTTTGGCATCATCATAATAAATTCACCTATTTGGATTATCTTTTTCCTGCCATCTTTATACTTAATGTATAAATTAGATTCGGTATTAGATAACGTGCAAGTGTTGCCGTGTCATTAAACACAACCAACCAACCAAACAAGCCATCAGAAGACTACAGTGTAATCCGGATAAAAGAGACCCTGATATAAGAGAAATCCGGATATAAGAGAGGTTTTCTCTGGTCCCAAATTAGAGCCTGGGTTAAAGTATATAAAATAGACCAAACCCGGATACAAGACTTCTTCTCCGGTCCCGACAACTCTCTCTCTTTCTCTCTGCGGGTTATACTGACGCCCAAGTTGATTTACACAAGCAGGTAAATTCGCAAAGGAAAAAAGTGATGTGTTTGGCCGGGAAGAGAGCGCAAGAACACTAATAGCCGTGACGTCATTTAAATTTTGGGCCGGACCAAAATAACTAATTTGTGTTCATTAAAAATTATGCAATAGGTACATTTGTGTTTATGCAAATCAAACCGACAGTATTGTTAAAACTACTGAGTATACCGAGATTATTTCTTATTTAACGAGACTTGCTGCCCCTTAGGCCTTAGTTATAGCTATCTCAAACTTCTATGGAGAGAATATCTAATAATTGTAATGAATAGTATAACATAAATTTGAATGATAAATTATTTGGAGGCGTCGGCAAATGAATGAAGGCGCCGTATGGATTATTTTCTTTCATTTATTGTCATTAAATTGTTTCTTTCATCCTATGCATGTGTAGAATAGTTTTTTTTATATTTCAAAAAGAGAATTCGAAGGGTCTGGCCGACTGACTTCGCGCCTGGTCATTAGCAGACGGTTTCTCTACGTTTGAAGTGTGTATCAAATATAAATTGGTTGTGCCAGGCGCCAGTCGTCGACTAAGGCCGGGGCAAATATCAAAGAAAACAAAACGGTCACAGGAGGTGAGGAATGGTGTGGTTTTTAAAGTTTTGACCTAATCCAACTAACTCATATCTCGATCAAACATTTTGAAGGGTGTTAGGATGTACGTATTCAAATGCGCAGTACAAAAGCCGTGGGTTGAACTAACAAAATATTTCAGTGTCAAACAAAAGACTTTTCTAACAATAATAACATTTTGGCTAACGAAAAAGGGGGCGATGAAAGCAGGTTTGTTTGCCAGATCACTAAGGTTAAGCAATCGTTCATATGCTCAGTCTTTGGTGAGTGACTACATAGAAAAAGTAGAAAGTGAAAGCAATTTAAAGATTTATTAGAGGAAACTTTCGCGATGGGGAAGTTATTATTAGGTTTTAGGTTTAAATTGGTTTTACGTTGGTTATGTTGGTATTACGTTGGTTGCGTTGGTATTACGTTGGTTGTTATCCCCTCTCTAGATGTTGATGGAAAATAAAGGTGGTGGAGAAGAACGAAGACGTCGTTAGGTTTTGTATGAAGGCTTTAATGACAGCATGAAGTAAGGGGTTTACGCTGGTATGCTGAGAGTCTCGATGTGAGGAAAGAAGGAAGGAAGCTGTTATAGAGTATCATCCAATTCATTTTCAACTAGGAGCCCCTGGTCCAGAAGAATAGACGCAAGGGGTCCATAAATTAAATGGCTCTCCTCATAGTAGTATGATGTTGCTGCTGCTATTCAAGAGCAGACGGTAACACGTTCGTTCCTATTGAAAATATCTGAGGAAGAGAGTGTTTGGTGGGCTTTCTTCAATTTTTGTTGCTGCTAGGAAAGATGGTTCGGACTGAATAGGACAAGTCATCCTAACTGGGTGAAAATATTTTGTTATCCTAACGGTCAAATTAAATTATGCGCCAAATCAAAATACAAGGTTCTTTCTGCTACAAAATTAACTAAATCAAAAGATTGAAATTTATATTTCGATCTGTATATATTGTGCGGCTTAATTACCTTCAATATTTTGCATTGTGACGTCACTGGTGCAAGTGAGCTTAGGCAAGTGGCAATAGTAGCTCCATTAAGATAATGATTTATCATCATTTTTCTGATATTATCATGCATTAGACCGATGCATTTGTGGTTGAAACGGTTTTTTAAAGTCTGTTGAACTAGTAATCGTAATACAGAGAGCTTATTTTTTTACATCGGAATACTGGTGTTTCGTATAGTATTTTCAAACCTTATCAGCATCTATTTTCTAGTTGGAAAATATGGGTTGAAAATTATTGATTTATTAGTCAAAAAACTCATTTCAACTGCAAACTCACGGAGAGCACTGGTCTATTTCATGTTCGTAACTCATCGTATCTAAAGAAAAAATCGGAGGACATAGCGCTATTTTTCTACGCTCACTTGTCCAACAAAAAAGGTAGTTTGAAATGTAGGATATACTTCCGTCAAACCATCGATAGATAGATATATAACGATTATGTTGAAGATATCCGGAGATTCTGTGGTTTTTGACTGCGTATTATCATCATCATTATCATGTCGCATCGCTAGCACGGATATCCCTGACCGTCTCTCGCTACTTCTCCCTATCGTTCATCGCCTCTGCCAGGTCTTCAGGGCCACATCCCGTATCCTCACATAGCTGCTGAATGTATTTTCGAGCTGGTAGTCCTGCTTTTGCCCGGCCATATGTGGGAGTCCATGGGAGTACATCACTAATGAGCTCGTCCCTGCTTCTCCAGCAGGGTCCTGCATGTCTGGTTCGTGTACATATTATATCTCTTGGTAATTCTAGGGTTTCTGAAAGTTAAAAATATTTGGAAGAGAATTTTAGAGAAGTATATACAGGTAGTTTCTTTGTTCTTTGCTTTTAAATTTTCATACTTGACATATGATTCTGTCAACTTTAGTCATCACTAATGTTCATTTTATTCAGTAATATCAGATGTAAGCTATTTGTTTCATTACATTAGGAGTATAGCGATGGGGATAATATTATTATTATTTTTTTTTTTTTTTGTTTAAGGTTTAAGCTGGTTTTAATGGCAGCATGAAGTAAACAGGTTTACGGTGGTATGCTGCGAGGGGTCGTAGGAAGGAAAGAAGGGAGGAAGTTGTTAGAGTGTATCATCTAATTTTTTTTTTTTTAACTAGAATCCCTTAGTCTAGAAGATTAGACAGAAGGGATCCATAAACTAGATGGCTCTCCTCATAATGGTTGATGCTGCTACTGCTCTTCATGAACAGACGTTAAGACGTCCGTTCCCGTTGAAGATTTCTGAAGGAGTGAGAGATTTGCGGGCTTTCTTCAATTTTTTTGTGCTGTTAGGAAATATGGTTCTGGCTGAATAGGACAGGTCATCCTGATTGGGTGAAAATGTTCAACGACTCTAACGGTCAAATTAAATTTCGCGCCAAACAAAAATTCAAGGTTCTTTCTGATACAGGAGTTTTGAAGACCAGTTTACACTAAACAATAAAATTGATAAATTGTAAATTGAATAACCTGAAAATCCGGTAAACGCTTGCGCGCGATATATGGAACCAAGGAACAGCTGCTTCAACCTTATTAGGCCTCATCAGATCGAACGAGCGACCACACAATTCAGAGCCGAAATTCTTCCACTGGGCCATCGGTCCACATCCCACGCAAGCGATGCCAAATCAACTGTCTACTGGTTCTGTATGTCGTGTGCAAGTGTTTGCAAGATTTTCTGGTTATGGTAATTGAATTTACAAAATATTTCCCCTAATTAAAAAAGAAAATCTACAAAAATTGATCTTATTTCAAAATATGCCTTTGTAATAATGCTTGATTACAAAAAGCTAATTGGAATATATGATAATATGATATATCTAGTACTAAAACTACTAAAAAAACGAAATACTTGTTGGATGATTAAAATAGATAAAATATGTGTACATTAAAAAAGTTGAGAAGTTCCCAGAGGCTCTGAGAGGAAGTGGGGAATGTACACGCCTGAAACGGGCTAAAAGGCACGTGAAAAAGGAAAAAAAAAAGAAATTACCGAAAGGTGATAACTTTACTTTCAGGCTAAGGATTTGAAAGTAAATATCCATTTTAATCAAAGTCATTAACTAATAAAAACAAAATATGGCTTATCGAAGGTAATGAAAACAAGAAAAATTGTTGTATTTTGGCCTTCGACCCGGCCAAAAATGCCATTTCAAGGTGATGCACCGGAAGGAAGTGACACATTCTAATGGCAGTTATGAGAGAAAATCGCGTGGGCGGAAATTGGCTGATGAAATGGGACGAGGTAAAAAAAATTCCAATGGTACACTCATAGACTGATGCACCGGAAGAGAGTGACCTGTGAACTGCATGACAGTTATTTCCGCTTGATGACGATCAAACGCCATTCCAAAGATCGAGTAGGCGATTGAGTGGTCGTTGAACTATCATATAACTTAGTCAAGATAATGAGTAGCAGTTGGAGTCGGACGGAGTTATAGAAGAGATGTGGTAAGGAAAGCCACACCAGGCCGAAGGGGCTCGGGGCCCCCGATTGAATTGGGGTCCAGAGAAGATGCTGATAAGATGCAATAAAGAAAGCCATAACCCAGCAGAGTGGGCCCCTGGGCCTCCGGTTGAGCAGCCCTGGAGAACGAGAAAGACACAACGTTGACGGCCATAAGAGTGGGGGTCAAAATATTGCAGTTTCTGTTCGGTCTCCAGCTCCCTCTCACAGTAAAACCCCACACAACCCTTTCGAACCCTTGCAATAAAGTGATAGGTACATATTTTGTTAAAGAAGTCTTCCTGCGTCTGTCTTTATCATTGTGTCGTTGTGAATTATTCTACATATATATGTGCATGTATGTAGATGTGAATCTGCATATGTGACTATATAACAAAATCCATACGGAACCGATGCTTATATTTTTAATCAAATCCAAAACTAAATCTAAGGATATTTTCAAGGACCAAATAAAAACATATTCCAATTAAATTCTATCAAATTTTTCGGGTATTTTAATTGACGAACTGAACCTGCTAACCAGTGTGCTATGTCGTGGTAAAGAATCGTTTTCTCATCAAGTCGTGCAAATAGCATGCATTTCTTTTGACTATCTCTTTCTCTTTCTCTTTCTTTCTTTCTTTCTTTCTTTCTTTCTTTCTTTCTCTCTCTCTCTCTCTCTATATATATATATATATAGAGAGAGTAATTGCGTGACACACACACACACATATATATATATCTGTGTCACGCAATTAGTCCCTATCAGCCATTGCCCTTGGCAGGTCCTTCAAACTGTATCCAGTTTCGTCACAGACCTGATCTATATAAGTCCTTGCTAGTTAGCAAACACTGGTGTATTCATTTTTGGGAGTCAATTAGAGAACGTCTCTTATGAGTTCGTCTTTACTTCTCCAGCACCACGCCTCGTGTCTTGTTCGTCTTGGATGCTTTTTTTTAGATGGGAGATAAGTAGCCCTACAGTTGTTGTTTTTGTGGATCATTGCCTCCCAGATTTCTTCAAAACTGCTCAAAGTATTTTTATGTACTTTCAATTTGCAAGGTTTTTAATGTCCTGCTTCTCAATTTTATCCGACCTGAAGTTGAGAAAATTCTTAAATTGAGTTGAAATCAGCTTAAGTATTTCTGGAAAGATACCATACATGTTATACAGTTAGATGTAAATTTACCACAGTAGTTAGAAAGAGGGAGGCGCTCTTCGCTTAATGACTAACATCGTAGGAAATGGAATCGGCTACTGGGGTTCAAATCGTGGATGAGGTAGCTTGGTTTTTACTTCATGTTAATACACATGTAAAAGGTATAAATACAACTTTTCTCCACCTTGTTATGGATAAATGGTAGGTCTGATTGGAGTCATTAGCCTCTCAATTCAAACCAGCTTTACTCCATTTAGAAATCGAACTTGTATCATATCCTACCCATGGCGGAAGGATGATATATATATATATATATATATATATATATATATATATATATATATATATATATATATATATTAACTATTTGTTTGATTGCCAATCTGAATTCATTGCTTTACTTCTCCAAGACTCCCTGTTTTACCACAGCTAAATTACCCAGTCTGTTCTACCATAGTAGGGCAGATTATATTATTTGGAGGTAGAAGAACAAATTGATCCATGCTTTTCCCAAAGGGCGTATAGGTTCCGTTAAAAATAAACAGGTTCGTCAAAGATTGGAACATCAGTAATGTCATAGAAATATTGGAGAAATGTACAAAGACTTTTGGTTAAATATATTCAGTTTGTAAGCAAAATTCTTATGATTATAATCAATACATTAGTATGTTTATTAGTAGGAAAAATAGAACTTATTGTTTTATTATTAGAGTCTATAAGAGAGCCCTTATGGCTCCGAAATGGAAATGCTTGACGCTTCATTTTCTGTCATCGGCTCAATATTTGCCATGAAGCAACGCGCCCTTTTCATTCAACAGCTTCTCTTTCAAAATCTTTGCTGTAATCATTAGCTCTTTAAAAACTAATTCTTGCAAAGATATTCATATATTCAGATTGCCACCCCTATCTCAATTGGAGTCAACTTTCAGGAGTTTGCCGACGCCAGAAAAGAATATTTCTCGTCCCAATGACCAATTAAAATGCCATTTCTTCGCTTGTGCATTTTGTTCGAGACACCATCGCAATTTTTTGCGTCCGTCCAAATTTGACATTTATGGAAGTGCTGAGTTCATAATTTAAGTGATATTTTTAACGAGAACAATTTTTTTAACAAGATTGATAGTATCAACAACAAAGTTTTTAAAAAAAGTTTCTGGGTCGATAAATTGCGAGGAATAAAAGATATAAAAAAATGGTTTTATGCTAAGCTGTTGTTTTCAAACTTGTCTCTTAAATCATTGTATGTATTCACCCAACCCATCCCCCAGGTGCAGGATTTGTCATGTTGTCATTTTCTAAGACGAGTAAAATTGGTTTGAATTCAGATTTTTTTTCTCAATCACAGTTTGTCTTAATAAAGCTAAAGAAATCAGTCTGCCCTTCTATTTTCTCGCTGCAAAAGGAAAAAGAGTGAAATTCATGTCTTTCCTAAGGGCATAAGTGCTAAATTCATTGAAAACAGCCTCGTTCATGATTTGATCTCCAGCCACCGTTTCCTTTTCCTACGATAAAAATCTTTTTGATAAACGCGTTTCCTTCCCTCTAATTACTGTAGTGATTTTACAACTAAGTGTATACAATATATGGCCTTATTCCAGAGATATTACCGTTTAGCTACCTCACCATAGCATATTGGTTAGCACGTTCGATTTGCAAACAAATCACTGTTATGAGTTTGAAATTTGTTCCATATTTAGGATGTCTTTTTTTTAAACGGCATATCAACTCCTTATGTTATTTAAATGATACTAATAATTTAGACTCAAGTACATGCTTTTAAAAAATTCGAATTACAGTTATTTTTTGCGCTCAATTATATAGTATCACTCACTCTTATCTAACTAAGATATTTGGAACATTGTTATTATACTAAGCCTTGATTAGTTATGGCACAATGGCATATGTATGGGCCACTCACTGAGACTTGGTCTCACTAGTAACAGTCTGCAAGTCTAACTTGCTAACAATAATAGTTACTATTTATTGGTTTTGGAGGGGACCTGGGAGTAATGGCAACACAATTCAGATCGCCAGAACAGCAACCTCAACACTGGATGTCATTTAATGGCATACCCAAACCACCTCCCCACCGAGCTAGTCAATTCAAATTCAGTCAATACATTGATGAACTCTTAGGCATTGGTTGGCTGATAGAGAGTTAATCTTGCAGACCATTGATTGTTATAAGAGTCCAACCCTTACTGCATTACCAATTCTCATGTCCTCAGACCAGACTAAGTTAGGTTTAAGACTTTCGTGTATATTAGTTTTTTTTATTTCTTGCAGTGCCAATTGTCGGTATTTCCGGTGAAGTGAAAAACCTGGAATTCGAAAATATATTTTTGAGATAGGAAGATCCAGTAAATTTATATTCATGCAAAACAATTTTACAACACTAGTTTTCTTCTCAATTAATGTTGTACTGTATTTAGCTTCGTTTAATGTATATCAAGATGAAAACGTAGTGATATGCAGCTTATATTGGAATGTTAAGATTTACATAGTATTTTTCGAGCTTTACCGTATTAAATCGAGTTTAACGATTCATATTCAACATCTGTCATTTCACAAAAAAGGACGCCATTATTCATTACGAAATGCTGGTGAAACTTTTATAAGTATTAAACGACATTCATCTAACAATTCTTAAACTGGAAAAATACCATAGAATACATTGGATCCTTGAGTATATACAATTTATATTTAGACAGAATTCATTTATTTAGTCATTAAAGCAACTGTTTTTCCATGAGTGGGGGCGGTGAGACAAAGTTGATTAGCTGAATAAAGTTGATTTGAAACCAGTTCGGTATTTCTTTTAGACTGGTTACCATACCGAAGCTTAAAAAAATTCTTCCCCAAAATTTTACAATTGCTGGAGGTTGAGTGATAGATTTACTCAATTCCAAAGGGCATTGACGCGAAGAAAAGCACAAAGTCTCGTCTAGGATAAGAACTCCGGTCATGGCTGCCTTTTCTTACAGAGCCCCGTTAGCTGGGGCTGTAGAATACACCGATTCCATCTCAGCTGAGAAGGAAGACAGTCCTACTCTAAAACGTGTGCAAGATATGACATTAAACTATATGATGTTGAGGTTCCAGTAATGTTGGAGGTTTAAGGCATGCAGAGTACCCTTTTATTACCATCGTCCCAGATCCATTAGTTGCGTCCAATCTATGGGTCCGATACACCTGCTTGAAATTTAAACTGTGTGCAAACAAATGACATATGCTAAATTGAAATGTTTAAAATAGAACTATTTGAATCATTATTTGAGTATAAACACATGGGGGGGGCCTCGTGGTGTGATGGTTAAAGCGATCGACTATGGAATCGTAGAAAAAGAGTTCGTACCCCAGTCGCGCTATTACGTTCACTTTCAGATAAATACCCTTGGAAAGTTATGAACCCCCTTATCCTCCCAGCTATGGGTTAAATAGAACCACTACTGTTCTTCTTGGAGAATAGCTTTGGCATTAGATAACCTACAAAGGTTGATATGCCATTAAACAAAGAAACCAAACCATAAAAACATGGCTGATGTTTAATTGGATTATTAGTAATACATATGTCACGTGGTCGACCACTGAGGGGAGAGAGATAAGGAATGTCCCCTACCCCTCCGTCTTTGAATTAGCAGGCCGTCCAAAGAATGACCGTTAAGAGAGAATAGTAATATAGGTCAATCCCTCACGGCCTATCGGAGAAAGTAAAGAATGTGGGTCAGAGTGAAAGCCAACATATGTTTGCATTCAGTGACTAGGGAAAGGAAGAAAAAAAGCTAAATGAATCGCTAGAACCCTAAAACGGAAGTGTCACCTTCTTTCCGTCAGCGGAAATAGGGTAAAAGAAAATCAGTTTTGAAGATGAGGTCAACGTGAGTGAACGCGGGACCTGATGCCAAGACTCCGGGTGAAGAAAGAGAAAATAATATTGGAAAAGAGGAGAAGAACCTAGGCCTTCAAGCCAGGGCATTATAGATATATAAAATTCCGTCAACCCGTGAAAGAGAAAATATTCTCCGAAGGAACCTGCCGAAAATATTAGTAAACATTAAGACTGTTTCTCCCTACACCCGATTATATACTCTCTCTCTCAATTTAAAGAAAGACGAAAGAAAAGAAGAAAAGGAAGAAAGACATTTATAGTCATGTATTATCTGCTGATAATATAGCCGACTCGTTGAATATGTGTGTCCGCATATATATTAAAAAGATTGTTATATTTTAATGTCCCCACGTGTTGAAGTTTGTTCATTGTGTCGTTTGCTATCAAGTTGTTTATTTCCTGTTTCTTTTTCAGCTTCTTTCGCCTCATGTTATTCTCGCCTAAATTGTCCTATTCTTTCCTTTAAAAATATTATACGGGAATCCGGAGTTGTCGACTATTATAATTAATATTATTATATCAAAACCTAGAGGTCCATACCTTCCATAAATCTAGGGGTGGAAGAGCTAGTGGCCTGGGGTGTGTGCGTGTGTGATGTGAAATTTGGAAACCTCTTGCCAGCGGCGGTCAGTCTAGCCCTAAATTAACCCCCACATAGTATGCCAGTTCCTATATGCCCGAGAGAGGACTCTGAACTAGGACTTATTCTACGAGGGATCAAGTGCCAGACCACCCCGTCTTTACACGTGCGAAAATAAATTACCGTCTTGGGATTTTAATAATTTTGCCGTCACACATAGCTATACTAGGAACTATTTAACTTTGTTGACTTATGCCCCAAACCATATATGTCTAATACCTATGCATAAACCTGGTTTGGCATTAAATAACCTACAATGGTTGATATGCCATAAAATCAAACGACGCCAGCCATTTCTTACGACAATAATCGTTAAACAAACCCTTTCTTTTTTATAAAAGTGTGCTTCTTTATTTAGCGGACTCTATTACAAAAACTATGATTAAGACAATGAGTAGTTATCAAGAATGGAGATCCGACATAAAGATTTTGTGTCAGGTTCCGTCCAAATAAAGTTATTTTCTTTAAGAAAGGATTACGATTTTTTTAAAATGTGGACTAAATTAAATGTGTTCAAAAGAGAAATAATGTCAGGGAAGTGATGATTGTTTTGCATCAACCATCTACTTGTGGGGTGTATGAAATTAGCATTTTAAATCGTACTATAGCAACTATGTGAGGACACAGGATGTAACCCTGAAGACCTGCCGGAGGCGATGAGTGATAGGGAGAAGTGGCGAGAGAGTGTCAGTGATAACCGTGCTGGCGGCACGACATGATGATGATGATCTGTAAGAACTCAAAATAGATATGTACCTGGTTGTTTGGTTTGTTGCGTTTTATGAGAAATGAATCCTTGTTGGTTATATATTGCCGAATCGTCTTTATATATATATATATATATATATATATATATATGTGTGTGTGTGTGTGTGTGTGTGTGTGTGTGTGTGTGATTTGTAAAAGAATAGTTTATAGGTAACATTTTTAAACAGGGCAGAGCTCTTTTGGTTTGTTGGTTGGGTTTTATGAAAAATGAGTCCTTGTTAGTTATTTAATGTCGAATCTTCTTTATATATATATATATATATATATATATATAATTTGTAAAAGAATAGTATATAGGTAACAATTTTAAACAGGGCAGAGCTTATTTTCTCTTACAAAGATTTTTAAAGTTTTATGTAACCCTAACAATTTAATTTAACATCAATCAATTGTTTTGGGGGTTAAATAATTATTTGTAAGTGAATAGTTTGCATCTAATATTAGTTATGATTTAATTTTTTAATCATATAATATTGATATTATTCAACACAGTTAAATGGTTTCACGTATTATAATTTAACACTAATAGGGAGGTGCCCGTGGTGTAATGGTTATCGTCGCAAGATGTGGACACGACGAAACGAGTTCAAATCCTGAATTGGTTTCAAGCATCGTTCACACTCATAATTTTATCTGTTCATAGTTAAATATTTCAATTATTGAAGTTAAACAGTTAGAATTCTATTCAACACCATTCATTTGCACACTGTTAAATGGTTCCAAGGATTCCTCTGTAATGCCAATAATTCAATTTTTAAATAGTCAAATGTTATCAAGTAATGCTATTTAACACCAATAGTTCTCTTCAACACTTGTCATTCGTTTGCTTACTGTCAAATAGTTCCAAGTATTGCGATGTTGTAAATGATTCCAAGTATTGCTATATAGTACCAATAATTCAGTTTTTGAACATATTCAAATGGTTTCAAGTATTCCTCTTTATTACTAACAATTTGAATTAACAGTGATTTTCCAGGCAGCGGTCGTGTCAATACTGCTGTATGGCTGCACCACTTGGACGCTAAAAAAACGGCTGGAGAAGAAGCTAGACGGCAATTACACAAGAATGTTGAGAGCAATATTGATTAAGTCCTGGCGGCAACAACCTACAAAACACCAACTCTACGGCCACCTGCCTCCCATCACGAAAACTATCCAAGTTAGACGAATCAGACATGCAGGACACTGCTGGAGAAGCAAGGACGAACTCATCAGTGATGTACTCCTATGGACCCCCATATATGGCCGAGCAAAATCAGGACAACCAGCTACAACGTACATACAGCAGCTATGTGAGGATACGGGATGTAGCCCTGAAGAGCTGCTTGAGGCGATGAACGATAGGGAGGAGTGGCGAGAGAGGGTCAGGGATATCCGTGCTGGCGGCACGACATGATGATGATGATAGGATCCTTACAGGTACTACCACTCCAGTTTTGATTGGACCTGGAATAAATGGCAATGAAGATGTACTGCATATTCCCAAGAACTTCAGAACTGGATCCTCGCCATTAGATGTTATATCTAGGACACTCATTGGGGAGTCTTACCACCCGCAGTCGACGTATTCTACAGTCCTTGTCAACTGGACTGCCATACCTGGATAAATAAGTAATTAGTTCAGACAACAAAGCAAAGTAACGTACATATCATAATGTTTCATTTATCGAATGAATATGCTACGTGTGACGGCAAGATTATTAAAATCCCAAGACGGGAATTTATTTTTCGCACTTGTGAAGACAGGGGCGGCCTGGCACTTGATCCCTCGTAGAATAAGTCCTAGTTCAGAGTCCTTTCTCGGGCATATATAAACCGGCAGATCATGTTGGGGTTAATTTGGGGCTAGACTGACCGCCACTGGCAAGGGATTTCAATTTTCACATACACACACCCACCAGGCCACCACCTCTTCTTACCCCTAGGATAATGGAAAATATGAGCCTCTAGGTTTTGATATAGTAATATTAATTATAGTAGTCGACAATTCCGGTTTACGTATAATATTTTTAAAGGAAAGAATAGGACAATTTAGGTGATAATAACATGAGGCGAACGAAGCTGAAAACAAACACGAAATAGACAACTTGACTGGCAGACAACACAATGGATAAACTTCAACACGTGGGGACATTAAAAATATAACAAGGTTTTTAATATATACGCGGACACACATATTCACCGTGTCGGCTATATTATCAGCGGATAATACATAAATATAAATGTCTTTCTCCCCTTTTTTTCTTTCGTCTTTCTTTAAATTAAGAGAGAGAGAGAGAGAGAGAATATGTAATTGCAGTACTTAGCTTTTTTACGGGTTCCTTCGGAGAGTATTTTCTCTTTTACGGGCTGGCAGAATTTTATATATATATATAGCTATGACTTGAAGGCATCTATTATCTACTTGTCCAAGATTCTTTCCGCTTCCACCCCCGGTGATTTTGGTGGTAGTTTCAATATATCTTATCACTTCAACTACTGTCCTGCAAATCCCGGTTCTAATTCTTCGCCCGGAGTTTGGCACGAGATTCGCCCCATTTGTTCATGGCGACATCTCTCTTCAAAACTTATTTTCTTATTCCCTATTTCTTCGGACGAAAAAGGGCGCTATTTCCGCTCATTTAGCCTTTTTTCTTTCTTTCCCTGGCGATTCGTTACTATCTCTTTCACCCGGTCACAGAGAGCAAACATCTGTTGGCTTTCATTCGGATCTGGATTTGTTACTTCGGCCGCGGGAATTGACCTAGATTCCTTTTCCTCTTTCAACCGTCATTCTTTGGCTACCTGCTTATTCAAACACGGAAGGGTAGGGGACATTCTTTATTTCTCTCCTCTCAGTGGTAGACCACGTGACACTACGTAACTAGTTCAGTTTTTGTCGCTGCTTTTGTGTCGTTAACT
The DNA here is from genome assembly GCA_963585895.1 of Sepioteuthis lessoniana. Classification (NCBI taxonomy): domain Eukaryota; kingdom Metazoa; phylum Mollusca; class Cephalopoda; order Myopsida; family Loliginidae; genus Sepioteuthis; species Sepioteuthis lessoniana. The sequence goes on along the minus strand of CAUZXS010002893.1, from coordinate 37,980 downwards.
CATAAGCTTGTCTTGTATATTACACTAAATTGCATCTGCTGGTAAGACTACAGTTCTGAAACTCTAGAATCAGTTCAGTTACCCTATACATCGTCTTTATGCTAGGTCTCTTCTGACCCAAAGTGGTAATACCTGTAGGATTCAATCTATGGTTAAAATAAATCATATTAGAAATTATTAATTGTATTGTTTATCGAATTCTTATCCTAATTTGTGAGCAAATCAATTATCCTTATAAAATAAAATTTGTAATAAAAACAGGAAAATGTGAAAGCGTTTAAGTGTATGGAAATTATTTATATTAAAAAAGTTACTTAAAGTTATGATAGCTTATAATGAATTATTATCTGTAGTAAATTATAATATCAATATTCTTAAAGTGAATAAGAGGAATGGAATCCTCTGAAAATATTTATAAATGAAACCCTCTTGAAATATTCAAAAAAGCCATTGACGTTAACACATCCCTATCTACAATCTGCCACAACATGCAAAATATAGGAGAATTGAGCAAGCTGGGTATTTGGGTTCCTCGCACATTTAATGAGGAGAATAAAAAAGGATCGCTAATCCATATCGATAATTCTTTTTTAAAGGCAGAAAAAACTGTTTCTCAAGAATATTATTATAGGTAACGAAAAATGGGTCTTTTTCGACAATACTCAACGCAAAATGCAATGGGTTGAGAGGGGTGTATCTCCATAGCCTACCTCAACCTCGGCGATCATGGAAAAACAATGTTGTAAGTAATGTGCGATAACCGTGGTATTATTCATTTAGACTTTTTTAAAGCACAATTCACACTGCATGTAGACATATTCTTAAGAGCTACATTGGGTGCATGAAAATCTTCAAAGAAATTACCCCATTTGTCAATATGATAAAGGTTGTGTTTCTGATAACACCAGGCCACATTAAGGAAAAATCATGTGGGAAAAAATATTGGATTCGGGCTGATCTGTCCTACCCGACCCACTATAATTGCCAGGCCTTGCAGCAAGTGATTTCCATATTTTCACTTCTCTATGAACTGAACGTAATGACTAACATTTTTCTCAAAAGCATCCGGTTAAAACGTTTCTAAGAAACCTATGAAGCTCAAAACCAGCTGAATTTTACTTGAGAGAAATCAACGTTACCCGATTAATTGTACGGGTAGATTAAAAACAATAGCGAATATAAAAAGGATTGAAATTAATTCATTAATATAAATTATTCGTTAATATAGATTGTTTTACTAAAAAAATTACTTATGACTCAACCGAATACACACACACAGAGAGAGAGAGAGAGAGAGAGAGAGAGAGAGAGAGAGAGAGAATTGCAGACACGCTCAAACTCACACGAAAAACACACAAATTCACGCAAAACACACACATTATCTATCTATTTATCTATCTATCTCGGTCACATACAAACACACACGCGTATATATTTATATTTGATAAGATAACCACCTGACTAAATTAAAAAAAGAACATTAATAATTATAGAAAAGACTTTATTGAGTAATGGACACTCTATGGATAATGAAATGAAAGATATAATATGCGCTCGCAACCGACTAAAAATCAGATGGAGAACAATGGGAACGGAATACTAAAAATAACTGTCAGATACAAAAGGAGATGAACAGATGATATGAGATTACATCAATGCAAGAAATATAATAGAAGTCATTATGCAACAAAAATATTAGCAGAGAGGCCATATAAGATTATTGGGACGGTGTCCATGGAATAACAATCGCAGGAGGAAATTACCAGGCAAATATCGGAGGGATAATGTTAAAAATGTCAGATTCTTCAAAAGCAAGAATTAGAAAAAATCTACGTGCAAGATTGGTGAAAGGAATTGGGAAACCATTCATAACCAATTGTTGCTCCTCTTATATATATATATATATATATATATATATATATATTGTGACGGTACCATTAAAATATTTATCCCCAAAAGGGAGTTTATTTTTCGCACATGGGAAGTCGGGGCAGTCTGGCACTTGATCCCTCGTAAAATATGTTCCAGTTAAGATTCCTTCTTCGGGCACATTGGGAACTAGCAGATAATGTGGGGGCTAATTTGGGACTAGACTGACCGCTGCTAGCAAGGAATTTCCATTTTCACATACACACACCCACCAGACCGCTTCGTCTTCCTACCCCAAGGATAACGGAGGATATGGGCCTCTAGGTTTAGATATAATATTATTATTTATCGTAGTAAACAATTCCAATTTCCCGTGTAATATTTTTAAGGGGAATGGGACATTTAGCGAGAATAAATTGAAGCGAATGAAGCTGAAAAGGAACATGCAAAAAGAAGGCAACTCGATAGGCAAACAACACCGCGAATAAGACATTTAAAGACACGAGGAGGCATTTAGAATATAACAAGGTTTTTAATACATGCGGACACAAACACATATTTAACGTGCCGGCTATATTATCAGTAGACAATATCAAAATACAAATGTCTTTCTTCCTTTTTCTTTTCTTTCTTCCTTCTTTAAATTGAGAGAGAGAGAGAGAGAGAGAGTATGTAATTGTAATACTTAGGAAGGGTGGAAGGAGAAACAGTCTTAAGGTTTACTTAGCTTTTCGAATGGTTCCTTCTGAGAGTATTTTCTCTTTTACGGGCTAGCGGGATTTTATACAGCTGGGCTTGAAGGCATCTATTATCTCTTGTCCAAGATTCTTTCGGCTTTTCCCCGGAATTTCGGCGACAGTTTCAATACATCTTATCACGCCAACTGCTGTCCTGAAACCCAGCTCTGCTTCTTCGCCCGGAGTTTGGCATCAGATCCCCGTCCTCTCACGGCGACCTCTGTCCTGAAAACTAAATTCTTCATTCCTATTTCCGCTGACGAAAAAAGCTACTTCCGTTTTTAGGGTTCTGGCCAATCATTGGGCCTCTTTCTCCTACACATCTTGTCAGGCGATTCATTGGGACTACTATATGTCCCTATACCCACTTCTTTATCCATCCGGTCACAGAGTGTAACATCTCTTGGCTTTCATTCTGACCTGGATTTGTTACTTCGGCCGCGAGGAATTGACCTACATTCCTTATTCCTCTTTTAACAGTCAGTCTTTAGCGGCCTGTTAATTCAAACACGGAGGGGTAGGGGAAATTTCTATTTCTCTCCTCTCAGTGGTAGACCACGTGACAATATATATATATATATATATATATATATATATATATCGTTTAAAACGTTTCTCTCGAATAAAAAAAATCTCAAATTCTACTCAATGCTTAAAAGAAAATGTCTTGCCTCTACATATAAATGTACATGATGGTTTTCAGCGAAGAGGGCCATATCTTGGATGTAAAGAATAATATCAACATTCATAGATGTTTCCGATTAAGTTCTTTTGGTGACTTTTAAATCCAAAAATAATATTTTGAATCTCACTGACTAATTGATCAACAAGCAGTTTGGTGAGAGTATTTTATTTATCCTTGTGTATTTTCATATGATGTTTTCTGCCAACTGATTTACAAGCTCTGTTGCATTTGGTACATGTTGTGCTATTTATCAGACAGTAAATTATGACTTTGGTGTACTTATGAGATGTCGGTGAAAGATCCCTCCAAATATTTTACCTGTTAGATTTGTATTTATTTAGATTTCGACATTTTCCCTTTTTCCACCAAACGTTTTAGTGTTTCCAACTTTTTGTTGAACGTGATTATATATATATATATATATATATATATATATACTTTCTTTAAAGAAAAAACAAAACCGGTCATATTAGGATTATAAATTTATTTCCATCCTGTTATGGGTTTTTGATATAATCAAAAACACGAAAAAATAACTAACAGGACTTCTTCAGATCTTATGGATAAAATAATTCAGAATAGACACAGGGAAGAAGAGTGGGAGGGGATAGAAGACGGGTGAAGGGTTTTCTTCTTATTTCGCCCACTTCCGGTTATTCTATTTCATTGCCGGTTAGAATTATAGTAAATTAATTTCTTTGATTTATTTCTTAAATTCTAAGAACTTTTCGACTAAAAACTCCAGATTCAATACTAATTTAGATAAATATAACTTTATTTAATAATTAATAATTTAATATATATATATAATATATTTGATTGACGATAACAGACTTTTTAAATATATTTTTTGGTTAATCTTTTCTAGTTGCTGCACCGATTTTATGATATCCGGTTGAAATGGGTTGATAAACATTCCAAAATAATTGTTTTCCCGAATACTTTCTGCCCCGTCTTGGGCCATCAAAAGGGGTGGGTATATTGTAAAAGGGATCTTACCTTTGCATGTACATTACTACTTTGTATGAATGAGCCTTTATACTGGTGTATCCTGTACCGTTTATTTTTTTTTTTATAGTTGTTTATATGAATAGCATCAGTAGCTATATATATATATATATATATATATATATATATATATATATATACATGTATGTATGTATATATATATTTAAAGATGGTTGTTGTTGGTCCAAAGAAAGAATAAGGATATATTTTAGAATAGGAAGGTCCCCGAATAGATTTATATTCTTTTAATTTATTTATTTGAATTTATTTATTTAATTTTTCTAAAATAATATATATATATATATATATATATATATATATATATATTTATATCATAATATAATATAATATATATATATATATATATATATATATATATATATATATATCGGATTTAACCAGCGTTTCGTGGGTGTGAAATAAATTACATAGGATTATCATCTTTATCTATTTTGGATTTTACCGCAAACGTAGCCAGTATGGGTATTTTAGTAAAAAGTGACAACATAAATAATACTTCACTATTCGATTATTAGCCCTCAAAGGCTGTTTAGTTTATTCACATATTACTAAAAACGAATCTTAATATTTGATAAGTATGACAGAACGACACCAAATGAACTTTTGAGTCAATTTTATGGACGGCAAATGATTCCTCATAAAATGTTGCCCATACTAATTTGAAGACATTCCAACTGATACCATATTGATTGTTATCGAGGATAAAGAAATAAACTTTCTTTAATTATCGAAGAAACTGTCCCAGAAGCATTTCATGTCATCTTGAGTTTTATCACACGTTTAAACAAATCCTTTTTACAATATAAGAAATTACAGGAAATATTTCTTGTAACAGGGGATTTTAAATTATAAAGAAATGTAAATTTTTCATCAACGATCTCAAAAATGTAGTCCAAGAGACTTCAAAAAAAGTTTTTCACATCATTTTTATTTTTATTTAATGTTGATATGTCACGCTATCATAGTATTTTAATTCAGCAGAAACACGAATGTGATTTCTAGATATGTAAGTTTATTCTTCAACACCAGGTTAAAAAATCAAGATTGGCAAATGTACTTCTTGTCCTCTTACGTTTCACGAAAACATTTAAACCCCCCACTCCTAATATTTCAATTTAATAGTGTTGCGTTCTGCTTAGTGAACGCTTGTAATATTAAATAAAAGACAAACCACGATGTGAGAGGAAATAGTGATATATTCTCAAGAAAAAGTATATGCAATAGAAAGACTATTAGGAGACAAGAACATAGGATTAGTGAATACAGAATGTAATATTAAATAAAGGACAAACCATGATATGAGAGGAAATAGAGATATATTCTCAGGAAAAAGTATATACAATAGAGAGACTATTAGTAGACAAGAACATAGGATTAGTGAACGCTTGTAATATTAAATAAAGGACAAACCACGATATGAGAGGAAATAGAGATATATTCTCAGGAAAAAGTATGTACAATAGAGAGTCTATTAGTAGACAAGAACATAGGATTAGTGAATACAGAATAAAGATTGTCCAACGATTGTATTGGCTTCGGTTATTATGGTAGCAAGTAAGGTGATCTAGTGCGATCTCCAGTCTCCAACGCTCTTATACTATTCCTAAAAGAAGCTGCTCTTCACCTAATCTGCCCTGGTAATTGTAGTTACTGCTATATATGGCAGATGGACTAGTTCATTGTGTGGAAAAAGGTGGGATATAGATGCATTGTAATTTTATCAGGTATTTTACAAAATAAAAAATAAATCATTTCTGAATCTCAAAGTAAAAAAATCAAGATTACCACGAATGTATTTCTTGTCTCCTTTAGTTTTATGAAAGTGTTGAACAACCGCCCAAGCTGAAACCCTACTGCATAGTCTGGAACAAGCTGCAGCAGGCATTGACCTCCATGTCAATGCACACAAAACAGAATGCATGTGCTTTAATCAAAAAGGCGAAATTTCCACACAAGGCGGTAGCTCACTGAAACTAGTTGACAAGTTCATCTACCTCGGAAAACCGAAAAAGACATCGACACGTGACTAACAAGGGCATGGACAGCTATCAATAGGTTATCGGTCATATAGAAGTCAAACTAGACCGATAAAATGAAACGCAGTTTCTTCCAAGTAGCGATCGTGACGATACTGCTGTATGGATGCACTACATTGACGCTAACTACACGGCCGGAGAAAAAGCTAGACGGCAAATTCACAGGAATGCTGCTAGCAATATTGAACAAGTCCTAGATGCAACACCCCAACAAAGCAACACCTGTACGGCCACCTACCATCCTTCCCGAAAACTATCAAAGTTAGACGAACCAGAAATGCAGGACACTGCTGGAGAACCAGGGACAAGCTCATAAGTGATGTACTCCTATGGACCCCCACATATGGCCGAGCAAAAGCAGGACAACCTGCTCGAACCTACATACAGCAGCTCTGTGAGAATACGGGAAGTAGCCCTGAGGACCTGCCAGAAGCGATGAACGATAGGGAGGAGTGGTGAGAGAGGGTCAGGGATATCAGTGCAGGTGGCATGACAAGATGATGATGATGATGATTGTGTTGAAATTTAACACTGAAAATATTTTCTGATTTTACAATTAAAAAATTATTTTTTGCAATATCTGCGTATAAATTCAAGAATTCCACACTTTTTTTTATTTCATTCAAATATTTTTTCTCAAAATGACAATATTTCAGTTTAATGAAAACTGTAATTTCAAGGAGGATTCCAAAATTACATTTTAAGTCTTTTCTGCAATGCCGGTTTCCTTAGTGTTACAACCCTATATCTTATCATCATGAGTTCATTGAAAATGTTGGGATTTATTAGATTTATTTATCAAGTACATTGAAAAATAATGCAGTAATTTGAATAAACATAGATTGTAATCTTTCGTAATATGTTTACATATTAGCTGAGAATTAAGTAAATTCCATTGATATCACGTTTGCGAGTACGTATTTATCGCAATTAAAATTCCCCATATTTTCGCCATCTAAACTATATTAAATTTTAGGCAATACAATGAAAACAAAACTCTCTGGTTAACCACAACAAATTGAAACTGAACAGAAAAAATAGTTAATAAAAATGTGAACAGCTATTAACAGCTTATCAGGCATATGACAATTTGTTATTTCTAATATTACAAAGCGAGAATTCTTCCAGTTTGTAGGCTTGCCAGTACTCTAGTATGGTTGCACCACTTGGACTTGGGCACATGGATGAAAAGCTACAAGAATATACATAATAATGGTGTTTAGAATAAATCTTAAATGCAGCCCCTTACAAAACAGATGTTAATTTTCATTGATTGCGGACTTTTTGTCCTCATCTTGGTAGGTTTTTGTGTTGTTTCTTCTTTCACTACGTTTCGGCCAAATTTCACCTCTGGCCTTCTTCAGGTGATTTTTACCGCGACCTCGGATAGGAATGATGAGTCTTGTAAACATATCCCCAGTAATTACTGCCTTCCATAGTTGTTGTCTATCGCACCACGTTTTTGACCAAGTAAACCTCTGGCCAGCTTGGGTAGGATTTGAAACCGCTATCTTCTGACAATGCTCACCTGGAACCGTAGAGACTCAACGCCTCTATCCGCTGCGCCACGGGCCCCGAAGGGCGATCAAGGATGGACTTTTTGGTCTTATAAATCCATATCTGATCTTCCATAGTCGGGTCCGTAACGATTTTTTGTAATTGTCTTTAATTGGAATCATTTTGAGATGAGGCTTCTTAATCTGAGAATTAATTTTTATTTATTGCGGACTTTTAGTCCTCATCTTGGTAGTTTTTTGTGTTGTTTCTTCTTTCACTATGTTTCAAAAACGTGGTGCGATAGACAACAACTATTGAAGGCAGTAATTACTGGAGATACAGTTACAAGACTCATCATTCCTATCCGAGTTCACGGTAAAAATCACCTGAAGAAGGCCAGAGGTGAAATTTGGCCGAAACGTAGTGAAAGAAGAAACAACACAAAAAACCTCATCTCAAAATGATTCCAATTAAAGACAATTACAAAACAGATGTTGTTCGGCCACGAACCTCCTATCTTGAAAACTTTCAAAGAAAGCATGCTGGGAACTGCTGGGGAAGAAATCATGAACTCATGAGTGACGCTCTCCTTTAGGCTGCTACATAAAAACACACGAGTGTTGATTGGCCAAGAAAAAATGCTTTCATCAGATTTGTGCGGACACTGGACGCCATCTGGAAAACTTACCAATCGTTGCTAGGAACAGATGGTGAAAGTGGGAGTCAAAGAAATCTGTGCAGTAGGCACGCCTTGATAAGGATGATGAAAACATGTTCGGTTTAAGCAATTCGTTGACAGGAGGAAAGAGAATACTGTTCGCTATTTTAAGTTTGATCAATTTGCCGTTAACACTGAGTTGAGTGAGTAACTTTGTTTTTGTTTTACATTTTTTCTCTTATTTACCATTTAGCCTAAACCCATTACGCGTGAAAGCAATACAATTGCTAAATAAGTATCGGATGTACCTGTTCAGATTACCTCCATGTTCAACTTGAGGATCGAATAAGGAATAAATCTCGCTCATAACAACGGGACCTACTTACATACTAACACACACACACGCACATACATACAAGCAAATATATATATATATATATATATATATATAGTTTGTCTATGCTCTCAAAAAATAATTCTAATATATAAATGATTTTGCAATTACATTTTCTGGATAAAATATCCAAAAAATGTGGCCAGCATTTTCTGGTTCATGATCCATCTTTCCTGGATATTAACCTAAATTTGAAATTCATATTACAATCAAGCCCATACCATAAATCTATGTTATAAATCAAACACACACACACACACACACACATATATATATATATATATATATATATATATATATATATATATATATATATGTGCTCTGAGAAGTGGAATCGGTGATCCGAGTTCAAATCCTGGACGAGGTTGATTGTGTTTCATTTCGGGCTAATGCCTTTGGGAAGAGAATGAATCTATCACTTGTCTCAACACCCTGGTTATGGGTAAGTTGTTAGAAGACTGGGCAGTTAATCTTGGTTATTGTAATAAAGACAACAGTCATTTCAAACCCGTTGTACTCGGCTAAAAATGACCTTGAGTTGCATTATGTTCATGGCGGATGGGATGGGTAATAATTTATATTTAGATATGTTTTAACGTGAGAAAACTATTTCCTTACAGATCTTGCAATTTGCGTTTCATTAATAGGACACATCAAGTGAACACACACCTAAACACACACACATTAGAATGAAAAGAATAGATTCTAATTACCATCAAGTTTTCAATTCTATATCTAAACGTGTGCTCTAAACTTCGAAACCGAAATAGAGCTGATATAACACCTAAGATATTAAAAGGTTCAAAATAGTTCAAAATGATTACTTATTACACGTTGTGATGTAAGCCACGATCATCAGACAGCAAAATGGCCTGGGAGAGATCCCGCTTTTATGTGTTTGTAATATAAAATTGGAATAAAAAATGTTCCGATTAAATACCCAAAAAATAGAGATTCAGGAAGTATTAGAAAAAAATAAAGAATTAGCCTGAAGGCAAGTGGTACAATATATAATTCTCCCACATCAATTTCAATAATAACTGCATTTTCTTTCTTTTTTTTTTCTTTTTTTTTTTTAGCAATCACTCCATCCTGGTAAGCTCCAAAATGCACAATTTATCTTTTGGCCCCACCATGCTACATGTTCTACCGCCTTCGTATTTTAGTGCTTTATATATATATATATATATACATGTATATATATATATATGTGTGTGTGGGTGTGTGTGTGTGCGTAATTAGGTGTTCGCTAATGGCCAGGGAGACCGGGGTTTGATCCAAGATCGGTTCTTATCAGAGACTCAAATAATGGTACTTGATACATCCTTGCTTAACACTCAGCATTAGAAAATACGTATCAAGGGTAAAGTGGAGCAATCCCTGGAAAGGAGTAACAATATCCCCAACACATTGGTGTAGTAGCTATTGAAAAAGGAGCCTTCGGTTCTCCCTCGACGACGGTCACTATCATTACTTATATATATATATATATATATGTGTGTGTGTGTGTGTGTGTGTGTGCGCGCGCGTGAGTGTGTGTGTGTGTGTGTGTGTAAGTTTACTTTTTCCATGGTTATGAAAATATCCTGTTCTCCTCAAATGAGCATATAATCATTCATTCTTCTTTGAATAATTATAGTGTTTAATAGATCAAATTTAGCATACCACGAAATTATTTCTCTGTCCCTATAATATCCATATATTGGAAATATTTGCTGTTTCTTTTTTATTATATGTATTGAAATTTGGTCGAATTTATGCCAATTTTGAAAGGGTGTGAGAATTGTTTTCCAAAGTAATAGTAACTTAGTCTCACTGCCGAGTAGTGAGACGAACCATTCTTTAGGTAACACATGGTATTTTCCTTTCAAGTAGGTTTCAGTAAAGGCTCATGATACTCTCAGAACTGACTTTTTTATCACCCGTCCTTATCTGCTATCACTCTTTCCGAATTCTCCAGACTGCATCAAGTATCCGCACAAAGCTGGTATATGTAGGTTTTTACTGGTTGGTTAAAACTGGTGTATCCATGTCAAGGAGTCCATTAGGGAATGTCGCTTAGGTGTTTGTCCCTACAGTGTCCATCATGCTTTTTTCGACTTCCTTGGATGTAGAGTGAAATTGGAGGTAAGTGGCGATACCTCTATTGTTTTATTAGTCATAGCTTCCAGGATCTGTTCAAAATAGTACGACGCATTATTTTTAGATTTCTAGATTTTCCACATGCATTTCATTAAAATTCAGATGGTGAATGCTTGCAGAAGTACCTACACGGTCACAGCTTTGAAGAAATCCCGTCTTATTTATCAGAAATATCAGATTTCCTTGTGATCGACAAACTCTCTAAAGTAGAGCTTATGAGTAAAAAAAGAACCCACATCTCCACGTGGCAAGTCTCAGAAATTATTTGACCAGTTTATATACCTTGGCAGCAATATCTTATCTACTTAAAGCGTCGCTTCGATTCACATAATAAATATAATTAACTCCAATGTTCTGCAACTGTACATATTTTGTACGAAAATATTTATGGATGCAATTGGAAATCTACGTGAAAATTAAGAAAATCTTGATATTTCATGGCTTAAAATACAAATTTTATCAACATTCATACAACCGACTGTAAATATCTACAGAAAAACCATTGGAAAAGTGTGTATTTTATACTTTGAGATTAATCTATGAAAATAATATAATGAGAGATTTTTCGAAAATTTACCAATAATGTTATAAAATAGATTTTCCAAAATTTCCTTATCACTTCCACACGGAACGTTCGAAAATATACAAAGAAGTTCCAATTCAATTGGACAGAAAGGATAAACAAAATCTGTAGTGATTTTTCTGATCACCTGCAATGAGTTAAGTTCAATCGCCCACATAAACGGTCAATAGCCCACACAGACGGTCAATCGCCCACACAGAAAGTCAATTGCATGGCTCTTTAAGGACAATTAGTTGAACAATCTTTGAAAGTTGTTTGTCGGTTTCTACAGCAGTAGGAATTAATAAACAGGTGCGGTTAATCGTTGCCTATTTACTTCTCCTAAAACTGGGCGGTTTCCCAAAGATTTGAAATATAATTATTGTAATGTGATTACGTATAAGACTTTTTCTGCAAAAATCTATTAAATGCCTTGAAATTATTATATGTTTTACTTAATTTTTAAAATATTTACAATTTCTCAAACATTATTAATTTTGCTTCAATTTGAGCTCTGTTTGAAATTTACCGAAGAGAAATATGAACTAATCTCAGTTCATGTATTGAACTATCTCTGTGCGCATTTCTTTCTTTTTTTCTTTCTTTCTTTTCATATATATATATATATATATATATATATATACGGCATTTTATGTTGAAGGGACACACTTTAAATGCAAATGAATTAGATTATATTAATCAGATTTAGTATTAAATATATTCACTAGATAACTAAAAGACAAGCGTTCATTAAAAAAGATTTTTCTATAACATCACTTAAACATTCACCACCACAAAGAGAATACCCTCTCTCTCTCTCTCTCTCTCTCTCTCTCAGTCTGTCAGTCTTATCAGTCTCTGTCTCTTCTCTGTCTCTCTTTCTCTTCAAACACGGTGTGGCTTATCATATCAAATGGAATGTCTGCAAAGTCTTTAGGATGCTTTGGTTTAGCCCCACAATTGTGGAAGGAATTTCTGTGTATATATTTGCATTTTACACTCTATGAGGACAATAAGATAGTGGTAATCGATTGACAAAATCAAAGAGAATGGCTTCGAACTGACGAAGAAAAGAAGCAGAAGATACCCCGCAACAACAATTACCGACGCCGACTACGCCGATGACATAGCGATACTGGCAAATACACCTGACCAAGCCGAAACACTTCTGCATAGTTTGGAACGAACAGCAGCAAGCATAGGCCTCCATGTTAATGCACATAAAACGGAATATATGTGCTATAACCAAACGGGGGACATCTCCACTCTAGAAGGAACCCCTCTTAAACTAGTAGACAAATTCACGTACCTAGGAAGCAGCGTCGAATCAACCGAAAAGGACATCGAAACGAGGTTAACGAAAGCATGGACAGCTATCAATAGGCTATCGACTATATGGAAATCAGACCTAACCGATAAAATGAAACGCAGTTTCTTCCAGGCAGCGGTCACATCGATACTGCTATATGGATGCACTACATGGACGCTAACAAAACGGCTGGAGAAGAAACTAGATGGCAATTACACAAGAATGCTGCGTGCAATCCTCAACAAGTCCTGGCGGCAACACCCAACAAGACACCAACTGTACGGCCACCTGCCCCCTATCACGAAACCTATTCAAGTTAGGCGAACCAGACATGCAGGACATTGCTGGAGAAGCAGAGATGAACTCATAAGAGATGTACTCTTATGGATCCCCACACACGGCCGCGCAAAAGCAGGACGACCAGCACGAACGTACATTCAGCAGCTATGTGAGGATACAGGTTGTTGTCCTGAAGACCTACCTAGGGCGATGAACGATAGGGAGGAGTGGCGAAAGAGGGTCAGGGATATCCGTGCTGCCAGCACGATATGATGATGATGATGACTAGTCATACGACAGACAAAAATCGTCAAAAATCTGCGTAAACAGTGTAGTAGATGCAGATATAGATATAGATATAAATTAATCTTAGTTTTTTTCATTAAAGAAATTTTCTTCTAAATCTAAAGATTCCGGTACTTTATTATTTCAAATCTAATAAAGTACAATCAAAACAAATATAATTTGTTACAATTATTCACTAAATTCTACAATTTTGAAATTGTTTAAATTAAAGTAAGATTGCTCCACCTCTGTAAACAAAACTAAAATTGGATAGTCTTATAAGAGATGAGCTTATCTTGGAACTGCAACATAATCGTATTTTTTATACGTTTTCAGAGCTGTAGAATGTGATAATTGACGATACGTTATATCTCTTTGTTCGTAAGAAATGTGCGTTACCCACCTCGGAACCACTGGTTGATCACCGGCCGGTAAAGAAGCGAATGGTTAAAAGAGTGATGAACGTGTGTTTGGGGGCGAGGGCGGTATCGTCACATGATGCTTGAAAAGAAATAATGAAATCCTGCTAAAAGAAATATTAAACTTTTTTTATCAAGGAATTGTTGGTTTGTGTTTATAAATGAGTGAGAGAGTATGTAAATCATTCCTTTCTTGTTAAAAGGTATCTACTTAAGATAGTTGGTTGGGTTTTACGTCATATCAATCCTTGTAGATTATTTAATGTTAAATCAGCTTTATACATTTATTAAATATATGATTCGTAAATGAATAGTTTATTGATAACCTTTTTCAAACGAGCCACAGCTCATACTTTTGCACAGACTTAAATGATTCCGCACCAGCAGAATGTGACACAGGGTCACTTTCTAAGTGAAGTTTAACTGGTTTGATTTCAGAGTTTCCTTTCTTTTAGACTGGTTCCCATACCAAAGCTAAAGCTCCCTGTCTGCCCTACTCTACTTTGAGAGAGAATAGTTGGATTAATACCTTTCTGAATGGTATCAATGGTATATTAAATGTAATCAGCCTAGTCTAGTATTGGTATGTAGTAGTAACTATTAGCCCGTGGTGTAATGGTTATCGTCGTAGGAATTGGACACGACGATACGAGTTCAAATCCTTGACGAGACTGATTGCATTTCACATAGCACTAATACCCTTGGGAAAGGTATGAATCCAATTATTATCCCTCCAGCTATAGGTAAATAGAAGGACAGACTGGTTTCTTCAGCCTTGGTGAGGCAACTAGTCTAGGAGAAGGAAAACTCTGAATTCAAACCTGTTAAACTCCGCTTAAAAATTGACCTTGTGCCATATCCTGCCCGAGTGGAGGGGCTGGTAAATATGATGTAGTAGTAACTATTTAATATCAGTCATTTGTATGCACACAGTTAAATAGTTATAAATACATACATTTTAAGTGAATGGTTAGTAGGTAATCTTATTTATCAATGAGTTGGTTGATTGGTTTTGTTTTACGGCGTATTAACCCTTCTCATAGCATTTAACGCTGAATTAACTTTCAAACAATTCAGTTGTGTATAAGTGTAGGCTTTTTTCTCAAACAGTTAAATGTCAAAACAGTTCTATTTCAAACTATTCAGTTTAGCATAAGTACCGATTTTAGCATAAGTACCGATTTTAGTTCTATGTAAAACAGTTCAGTTGTGCATGAGTACGTAGTTTCAATGTCAAAAGTAGTTCTATTTCAAACAATTCAGTTCAGAATAAGTACACAGTTTACTTCTATCTGACCCATTGATAGGAACCTATCAGGTGCTACCCCTCTGGATCAGAGGGGACCTTGAAGCGATGACATTGAAGGGATACTCCGCAAAGCTCCAGCATTACTGGAACATCACCATCAGATTGTATAGTGTCATATCAGGACACTCGTTTCGGGGTGGGACTTACCCGTCAGCAGAGATGTAGTCGATGTATTCTACAGCCGATCCGTGCGGAGCCGAATATGGAGCACCCGTTCATTGCCATAGTTCCCAGGTCCACATGGCCAGGAGTGGAAGCACTTGATTGAGTCCTCTCTATAGGTTAAATAAAACTAAATTTTGTACTCATGCTAAACGGAATTTCTTAAGTAAAATTGTTTTTGACATTGAAAATATACTTACGCTAAACTGAATTGTTTGAAATAGAACTGTTTTGAAATTTATCTGTGTGTAAAAAAAAATATACTTATACTAAACGTAATTGTTTGAATTAGAACTGTTTGATTACACTGAATTGCTTTATTTTGACAAGTAAACTGTCTACTTATGCTTAACCAAAATGTTTGAAATTGAACTGCTTACATGCATAAAAACTGATTCGGCATTAATCAACGTATAAAAGTGGATATTTATCCCCCCCACAAAAAAAAAAAAACAAAAAAAACAACCAGCCAAAGAAAAAAAGAAACAAACAAAATTCTGAAAAATAATGAGCGGGAGACTCAAAATTTCAGCATTAAATTCTATAACTAACCAATAAACAGAAGTGTTTAGCATATAAGTTATCGACGCTCAAATAACTACTTCACTTGAGACAAGCGCAATGGCGGTCATTTGGAAATCGTCCAGTAAAAATGCATCCTTTGAGCTGGAGACGTTAAATTAATGTTTTTTTAATTGTTACTTATCATCTTTTAAGACATTGAATTTTTTTTTAGTTTCTTGTCTCAGTAATAAATCATTACAATAGTGATGGGTTGCATCTATTCAGCGATAATTTTGCATGATTTTTCTCCTAATAAGTTGTGACACAAAATATTTTTTCCTCTCTTGTCCAAGGCATTGCAATCGAGGATTAATATTTTGTTGCAGGGCCAATAAGGATGTCGACCCCACAAGGTTACCATAAGAAATTTTATAAAAAGTAAGACAATGAGAAAACAAACGCGAAGAAGTAGAGTTCAACGAAAACATCTATTTTATTTTACAAAAATAATTCAGGAAGCGATTTGTTGGTTCTGTCGTCTGGTAAATTATGGTCTGGGTTGCTATCGGTTAGGGCAGGCAGGTCAGGATCACCTCAGGTCTGGAACGATGATTGTTAGTTAGGGCAGGCAGGAGAGGATCGGGTCAACAAGGTTTCGTAGTTGTAAAGTCTTTCAATTATGCTTGGCTTAATATGGAGAGTTTTTTATGCTGTGTTCGTGCGGCCAAATGATGACTGGGTCACCAGGGTCGTGATCAGCGGAGGAGGAACTGGTTCAACCGAGGGCTGGAATGTAGTCTGGACAAACGGATTCAGATTGAAATTTGTCGGGTATGGCAGCAAGCAGGAGCGTAATCTGGAATGGCCGCAGAATGGTGAATTGTAAGGATGATGCTGAATGACGCTACAAGTCCAGTGAGAATAAGTTAAGCAGCAAACCTAACACATGTTCACTACAAGACAGGATCAACTACCGAAGCGGGATTCGCTGTGAGCTTCTACGTGTGCGCCCTTGGCTACGGACCTGAAAGTTTTAGGTCACTTAATTGGATCGACTACAGTTAAATGGAATCACGAGCGATCTTGGACATACAAACTCCGGAGCTGGATCGTCCACGAAAGTGGGATCACAGACAACGAATAACTTCTCAGCAACCAGGTAAGAATTGACCAAAGAACGGGATCTCAAGCAAGCGTGAAAGTCTCCGCGGGAGTTCAGCGCAGGGAAAAGGAGTCAGGAGAGTCGACGAAATGCAAGGCCGTGCCACACTCTGATCCTGGCCGCCCAGCTGGTTTATTTGTCACTGATTTCCTCCAGACTGGACTTAACACAAAGTCAATGACCCGAAGGTCGGTTTATAGGGGGTTAAGGGAGGGGGGGTTGAGCCGAGTCTTGAACCCTGTTGGACTATGCTAGTTATCGGCTCACTTAGTGCAATGTAAGCCTTATGAGCCTAGTTGGTCAGGGACTCAAACGTGAATCCAGGCACGGATGCCTGATTATAACTAAAACTGGTGCACGGGGTCCAGTGGAATACAAAGGTATAATAATGCATCTCGCTTTCTCGAATGTGGCCCAGTTGAAGCCAGGTGCCTTTCGGCCTCGAGTATGCCATTGACCTTGAGTCACTATGCGGAACCGAAACATCCAGCTAGCTTTTGAGGAAATTGATTGCCTTTATATAAGAGAAGGAGAAAGACTAAGCAAAGGGTTTTGGTGGCAAATATTTTGTTTTAAAAATCCCTCTTTCAATTATTAGTGATGATGGAATCTTATACTGCTGAGAGAGGCTTTTAAATGCTACGTATTTTCTTCACTGATTATATCCTTATTCAAAGGTGATCTGCAGAATTAATTCATTTCCAAAAATAGTTCTTGTATTGATAAAGAAATTTTCTCATCATATAGGGGCGATGTTATCGATGTTCTCGTTTCCAGTAGGAGTGAAATAAAAACGATGTTAGATGGCATATATGTATACAATTTTGAGATCTGAAACAAAAACATGACAACTTTATTATCAGTAGTGTTATTAGCAGTCATGGGGGACCCATATATATTGAGAAACCCGGTACATAAGCTCAGGGTCTTTTTTTAAGTTTAATCATTTTACACTTTAATGTAAATAAATTCTTTTTTTGAGTCAAAGTTAATGTTGAGGAACATATTTGGATGGCACGGGCTGTTTGGACTAGCACATATCCCATCCTATTTGGTCATTGATGTGCTTGGCCAAATAATCCCGCTTCATAATATCACTTCTGCAATCTGAGTTATTTGGTGACGTATGTTGTAGCAAAGTTAGAGTTACAAGAAACAAACCCTGACCAAAATTATTAGCAATATGGATTGATGTTTATGTGACTAAAAGGCCCTGTACTCGAGGGCGCACGAGATATATCAGTTAGCGCTATAGGAAAGGGACCTGGTGACCAGAGTCCACATACTGGATGAGTATTTTTTGTACCTTTGCAATTCACAATGCACTGATACACCTTGGAATGGCATGAATGCAAATAGTCTACTCCCAACATTGCGTATATAGTAGGGAAGACTGGGCTCTTTAATTTGTTGCGTGGCTGATCTAGAAGGTAAAGTCCGATTTCCAGTCATTTGTACTCCATTAAAGAATTGATCTTGTTTCTTATGTTCATAGCAGTGGTTAGTTGGTTGGTTAGTTTGAGGTGTTTTATGACATATTAACGCTTATAGGTTATTGAAATCCAAATCCTGTTTATACACATATATTGAATATATATGATTTGTAAACAAATAGTTTGTAGGTAACAAATTTTAAACGAGCCAGAGATCTTTTGCATGCACACAGTTAAATTGTTTCAGTATCACAATATAAAGCTAATCGTTTTATTTGAACATCGTTAAATTCTTTCAAGTATTGTTATCTAACACCAATATTTTTTTTTATCTTCACACTGTTAAACGGTTTTAAGTATTGCTATCTAACCCTAAAAATTCTATTCTACATTATTCATTAAATGGTCCCAAGTATTCTTATAAAATACTAATAATTCAATTTAACTTCTCTTTGTTTGCACACAGTTAAATAGTTTCAATCATAGAAAATGATTAAATATTTCTATTTGATTCATAGATAAGACGCTAAGCGGTACAAGCAATCCAGATCAGAGTGAACCTGCGAGTAATGGTACCGAAGAGACGATCTACTTTTCTGTAAGCTCCAGAAATTGAGCGTCACCATTGGATGGTTAACTGTCATATCCAGGACACTTGTTCGAGGAGACTCACCCTTCTGCAGATATGCAATCGATGTATTCTTCAGATTCAACTGTTTGGGCTGTTGTCGAAGACGGTGAGTTAATACATTAAGGGCTTCGAATACTGTACTATTTACTTATAACTCGATAAAGAATTGAATTCTTGTCTTCCTACCGGCATTATTAACGTAAAATATCTCGGTTGTATTTTAAACTCAATTCGCTGATACTTTTCTTCATGATAATATATAAGCCACAGACAACTTCGTGACGTCTGTTTATTTACCCAACTCTTCCACCGTGATCAGGAGGTGATAAATAGTCAATACTGAAATGGAGTCGAGCTGGTTTTGAATTCAGAGTTTTCTTTATCATAGTCGTGTTGCTTAATCAGGTCTAATGAGATTACTGCCCTATTATTTACCCATAGGCGGAATCAAGCACCATTTTTTTAGTCTTTGGTATGACTTGACCAGGGATTGAGCCCCGATCTTCCGGGCCATTACTTAACACTCAGCATTATAAGGTACGTATTAAGGGTAAAGTTCCCTACACCTCGGTGTTGTAGCTATTTAAAAGGAGCCTTCGGGTCACCCTCGACTAAGGTCGCCAACTTTACTTTACATTTTACCAATAGCCAGAGGAAGAGGGAAATGATGGATTCATGCCTTTCCCAAGATTATTAACACAAAATAATATGCAAAAGGTCTCGTTCAAGAATTAAACTCGGGTGCCTGATTTAATTAAACTTCAATGTCCAACGACGATAACCGTTACATTAAACCCACCTCCTTACTTCCACTGCCTGTTAAAGTACAACTTATGCAAATACCAGTGTTCATACCTGTTTACCATCCCACTTATCAACAGGAATACTTAGCTGGGTCAATGTGTACATCACAGAGAAACATCAAAAGATAATTTTCAATACTTATAATCATTTGTCTCAACCGGAAATTTATTATTCGTTAGCGAAGCCTAAGCTTCGTGTCTCCACTAATTATTTCTGTTTTTGCAAGCAACTTACAATCTTTCTCTTTTTTTTTTTTCACTATAGAATTTTAATATATTTTCTCTGTCCACCCTGACTTTCAGATAATTACATTCCTTATTTATTCATTCATATAGGCCTGGAATTCTATTTAATAAAACAATTTGACCTTTTTGATGATGCTAATAGAGAAGAGTCGAAATGTTGCTTTGGCGACACTAAAAGCGAACCGAAATAACACTTTTGTTGTAAGCCTACAAAATTTATCGAAAAGAGTCATGGGGCGTTTTTAATGGGGTAGAACTGGCGTGGAGACAGTCTGTAGAAGATATCAAAATCAAATATTCATTAAGAACTCTTCAACTTGCCTCCCTTAAGTGATTAGTTCCGGAAGGCGTCGTTAGAGGGCGTGACTGGACTGTTTTCATTTTATCTTTTTGTTTTTGTTCGTTTTTTTTTTTGTGTTTTTTTCCTATTTTCTCCTTATTTAGTTAATAAATAAATGTTAAGGTCTGTATAGTGTGATCCTACAGGTTTGAAAGATATAATATATAGAAAGTCAAAATGGGAGAGATATTAATCGGAGATCTCTGGTGAGGGAAGAACAGTTTCCGAATACAAAATAAAAATTGGTTTTAGATTTATTTTCTCACTCGGTAAATTTCATGAGCAATGTTTTTTTTTTTCTGCTAGCAGTAACAGTTGATTACATTAGAAGTCAGGTGACCACAAGGCATATATTCCAACTCTCTAGGAGGAGTTCTTAGGTCAATAACCATAATAACCATAATAAGGAAATAAACTTGGAAACCCAAGTTCCAATCGTGGACGAGGCAGTTTTTGCTTCGCTTCATTGTAATACATTTGGAAATGCAACCATTAATCTTTGGATGTACGAGTTGCATACGATAAGTTCCCAGACCTTTTTCGTATGGACATTTAAAATTGTCGTAGACTCTTGAAAATTCATTATATTATTGCTATACATCTTATGAGATGACTGACCAAGTTTTAGGATTTCAGGTTCAAATGAACAGCTACAGCAGCAATTGGAAAACACCATACTTATTGTCGCAGGTGGGGAATTTCAAAAATGGATTCAGACACTTTACAAGAAAATATGCAATAAAATGCTGTCTTAAACTTGGAAAATGCCACAGAAACGTATGGAATACTTCAGACTGCTTTTGGACCATCATGCATGAATTGAGCATCAGTTTTTGAGTGGCATAAGAGATTCAAGGAAGGCAGGGACTATGTGAGTGATGATGAGAGGTGTGGGAGGAGTAAGGAAGTCAATACACCAGAATTAATTGGCCAAAGGGTTAGGGTTAGGGTTACTATATTGTGGTTTTAAGTGAGTTCAGCAAGATATTCCGTCGGAAGTGGCCAGCACTCTTCAAATTCGGTCAATGGCATTTCTACCAAGACAATACACCAGTCCACAACTCCATCCTTGTCACAAACAATTTGACTAAGATGGGCATCTAGACAGTTCTTCACCCCCCTTATAGTCCAGACCTTGCTCCCTGTGATTTTGGTTATTCCCTAAACTCAGAGGCTGTCATTATGAGACAGTTGAGTAAATGAAAGAGGCCGTGACGAAGGTCATTGACACGCTAACACAAGAGGACTTCGATGGGGTCTTCCAGAAGTTATTTGAAGGGTACAACATGTGTATTGCAGCTGGAGGATATTACTTGGAAGGGGACTAGAGTTTCATGTGAGTATTCTCAATAAAAGTGCCCATACGAAAAAAGTATGGAAACTTATCGTATGCCCCTCGAATATTTGGTCTCTCTGGCTTATTTAGTTTTTATTTGTAACCAATCTAGGAGAAAGAAACCTCGGAATTCAAACCAATTTTTCCCCGCTTCGAACATGGCCTTTTGTTTCATCTTGATCCTGGGGAATTAATGGGTTAATACATATTCCTTTATTCTCCTCAGTAACCTATTACGGGACATCTCAGTCCTGACTAGTCTATGACTAGATTATTCAGCATTGAAAGCTAGGCCGTCGTACGGCTACCAGCAAGAAAAAATTGAATCAGCACAACCATCCGGAATGTATTGCAGACTTCAAATAAAGAAACAATTTATTGGGTTAATGTTGTGGGAGCCTTACCCATCTTACCACAATGGTCTCTTCACCGTTATTAGTACCAGAGATTTCGCTGCCAGGGAGGCAGATCAATCTCGGTCTGACACCTCTCCAGGTGTCGGGTAGCACTTCGGCCGGCCGTGTTATCTGCGGCACGGATCTGGCCGAGTGTGTCTCGGTACCTGGAGATTTCCTTCGGCCTCAGGGGGCCTTCCCCCCAGGCTTTTACCTCCTTCGGGAGGGTTGGGTTAATCGCCCGGCGCCTGAGGCGCCCCTAACAAGGGGAATGCCGTTGGGGCAGTTGGCATTTTTGGCAAACTCCGGGCGCGTGTGGGCTACGGCCCTGCGCCCGGTCACACCAAAAAAAGTCCTTGTGCCATACATGCCCGTAAGGTGGGGCGTGCATCAAATACCGCAGATCAATCTCGGTCTGATACCTCTCCAGGTGTCGGGTAGCGCTTCGGCCGGCCGTGTTATCTGCGGCACGGATCTGGCCGAGTGTGTCTCGGTACCTGGAGATTTCCTTCGGCCTCAGGGGGCCTTCCCCCCAGGCTTTTACCCCCTTTCGAGGGGGGTTGGGTTCATTGCCCGGCGCCTGAGGCGCCCCTAACAAGGGGAATGCCGACGGGGCCGTAGGCATTTTTGGGAAATGCCGGGCGCGTGTGGGCTACGGCCCAGCGCCCGGACCCACCATAAAAAAGGCCTTGTGCCACACTTGCCCGTTGGGTGGGGCGGTCAACATATACCGCAGATCAATATCGTTGTTATCCGAACAGTACGAGACTCCTTACCTTTTCTAAGTAACTCTATCTTTCTTGTGTAATATAATCTGTTATCAAATAACCGAGTTTGTGTTTTCATTAGTGACCCTTTCTGGGGCCACAACAGATGAAATAATGAAATAATGAAATTCAGTACAAAACACACGCAATATATTCTTCTGTTGAATATGTTAATATTTGGTCATGTGCTCAACTATTTCATCTTTGTGAAAATCATTGGTATGTTGATATCTTATAAACTTTTTTTATCGCATGATCTTATTGAGGGATTCAGGGAGGCATGAGAATTGTTTCGGAGACTAACTTCCGAATAATTTGAGATTGATAAACTAGAATAGATAAAGATTGATCCTGGTTAAGTCGCTCAGTATTCTTAAATGCTTAACTCAACATATAGTAACCAAATTTAATTCCATTTTCTCCCAGAATTGAATATTAAATAAAAAACACTAATTTATCATTGTTTAATACGATTTAAATGAGAAAAGAATCAGTAAACTATAAATGCAAACACATCTCTAATTTTTTAACCATTTTATTATAAAAACAATGGGTTCTATGGGCATTGCGGATATCTCGAATATCAGGTTGCAGGCTGGTAATTTTAAGCAGCAAATCCCTATGTTCTATGTTCAAAGAGCTTATTTATTTGCTTTGCAAAAATCCTTATGTCTAAACACATATTCCATCATATATAAACATTGAAAAAAAAATAGTTAAATGGGCAAAAAACTAGTTAAATGGTGTGTTGGTTATCGTCGTAGGAAATGGACACGGCGACACGAGTTCAAATCCTGGACGAGGCTGATTGCATTTAACATAGCACTAATACCCTTGGGAAAGGTATGAATCCAATCATTCTCCATCCAGGTAAGTAATAGGACAGACAAGGTTCTTCAGCCTTGGTGTGGTAACTAGTCTTGGAGAAGGAAAAGTCTGAATTCAAACCTATTAAACTTCGCTTAAAAACTGACCTTGTGTCATATCCTGCCCGAGTAGAGGTGTTAGGTAAATATGGTTAAATGGTCACAACTGTTGGACAAATATTCGGATTTTATGCTACAGATCTTTTGTCCATACAATAAGATCCAATTCCTGTTAATTTGCTCATCGACTCTTCTTCAAGATCTAACTTCATTTTCGTAGGTGATTTTTTTAGAAAATTGTCTAAATTTATATTTTGCTTCGAAAAATACAACAGACAAAAAGAAAATATCATTTTCTTAAAAAGAATTGTCGGAGGCTAGTGGTCATGTGTAGTGAATGGTTACAAGACGAAAGTTGAGTTCAATATTTCTCATAACTTGATAGACTTGATATGACATTCGGAGACTCGGTCAGCAAATGTTGATGGGATGGGAGACGAAAATATTGCTCAGCCTATGCGGAAGTAGAGATCAGGTGTTCTGTGAACCCAGATATAAATATCACATGATCTAGAAGTACGCTCTGTTTTCCCCTTTGACGCAGAGATGTGAATGCAAAACGAATCGCTGTCCCTCTAATACAGAAGTAGTTAAAACCTGTGTACGCGCTTCATTTCTACCTGCATTCAGGGCCTCCCAGATAGGATAGTTCTACCGTATAATCTACTGTTCCTCAATCTCAAGTAAGCCTTTTTCTGTTTTTGTGCCCTGTTCATATACTGTTTGTTGATCGAGCAATCAATGCATATCTGTATGTTGGCGCTCACTTAACCGATAAAATGAAACGCAGTTTCTTCCAGACAGCGGTCACATCGATACTGCTATATGGCTGCAATACATGGACGCTAACAAAACGGCTGGAGAAGAAGCTAGACGGCAATTACACAAGAATGCTGCGTGCAATCTTGAACAAGTCCTGGCGGCAACACCCCGCAAGACACCAACTGTACGGCCACCTGCCCCCTATCACGAAAACTATTCAAGTTAGACGAACCAGACATGCAGGACACTGCTGGAGAAGCAGGGACGAACTCATAAGAGATGTACTCTTATGGACCCCCACACATGGCCGTGCAAAAGCAGGACGACCAGCACGAACATACATTCAGCAGCTATGTGAGGATACGGGATGTTGTCCTGAAGACCTACCTAGGGCGATGAACGATAGGGAGGAGTGGCGAGAGAGGGTCAGGGATATCCGTGCTACCAGCGCGATATGATGATGATGATGATATGCATTATATATTTCAATAAGTGTAAAATAGCTTGTCTTTCCTTCCGTCTATTTAGTGATAGTGTACTATTGTTTATAATTAGAAAATTAATTTTACTCTTATATTATGTGTCGTTATGTCAGTTTAGAAAATTATTTTATCTTATTAACGTTTTTTCAACCTTTCATAGAACAACATACTATCTTTCTGGACACGTTCATGCATTCTAATTCATACTTCTTGTATGTATATTATTGATGTGTTAGTGTATTTTTAAGGATAAATGAACCTATCTTGTCTTTACTGGATATACTAATGCAAATGTTTGACCTTAGGGAAATTGGAACTTGAGTATATTCACTCAGGCACCTAAATGACATCATAGAAAAGAATGTATCATATAAAAGCTGCAACTCTATAGCTAAGACAATAGAATTTACGTGATAGATCTGTTAAATTAGTTTGCTAACTCTTTCTCTACTAGAGACGCTTTTGCTTTATATTTTAGCAAATCAATTTTTGAGATAGAAATCTGAAAATGCTCGTAATCTTTCATTTTTTGGAAGGTGAAAGTTAATGGTAAAAGATATAATGGAAGGAAATTTCAAAGATATAGAACAAAAAATAACACCTCTCGATTATTTTGCCGACAGCTTAAACCGTCTCGAAACATTTAGCAACTTGTTTTAAATAAATAAAAACTACTTGTAGTCTTTTTTAATGCACATGTAATATCGATTCAGCTCCTTTTTTGAAGATTAAATCTACCATTTATTTCCAAGTTTCCTCTTGCTCTATCAGCATCACTTGTAATAAGCAGACATTATTCTCTGTAGATGCGTAAACTTGGTCCCCGTCCTAAATAAAATAAAGTGAGGGCTGAACTAAACTGTATTTAGTGGTTAAAATCCTGTTCTGGTGATCTGAAGAATGTGTATTACCCTTTAACTGACATTATTGTCAGGTCCACTGTGACCCGGAGTGATAGTACTTATTGTTACATACTAAATTTTGCTTGGATACGGCACAAAGGCCACGTGTTGCTAACTGCTGTTAACAATTATTTAAATGATCTCTCAACTAAGTATTGAACAGAATCGTCACTTCTTAACTTTGGTGATTGAGCAGGAACCGGTGCGTTCAAAGTGACTTGACCTTTAGTTGTAGTAGTACATCGTTGGTTCCTATCCATGGCTAAAGAGATCTGTTTGAAAATCATTTGTTTTACATTGGAAGAATTGGTGTCATACAAACGTGTTCAAAATAGTAAATACAAACTTACAGCAGATCCTTAATCTTAGGGAATGATATTCCTCCAGACGTGTTGACATGTTCTTAAAATTAACTAATTTCTAAAATCAAAATTTATGATATTCTTACATTATACACTGTTTACCCTTGCAATCATATTTGAATTTGTTATACTTTTAATTAAGAGCCACAAACAAGGAATTTATGTGACGGTAAGATTGTAAACGAATTGAACCAGGGTTCGAAAAGATACAACATAAAAATTGCAGCAGCCAGAAAAAAACAAACAAAAAAAAAACGCCATTTAAGTGATGGTGAGGATAGGCCTGATAATAGGGGCCTACACGACGTTGAAGTGAGTTTAGAGAGTTTTGTTGTCACTATCAAAAGACGGAGTGATTTCCTGATTCGATATCTTTTGGTAGCTAAGGTACGAGAAAACAAGTTTCTATGTGTACGAAGAGTCAGTTCCTGCTATAACGAAGTACTCATGCACATTGTGTCCGATATCCATTTCCTTCAACTTCAACTGCCTTATAAACCAAATGAAGAGAATACTTTTGAAAGGTCCTAATATTTGTACAGAATTGTATTATCGAGTATCTCCTTCTCAAACCAACGATCAGTCATGACTGGCATAGCTGTCATTAGTGACTACGGTACTGTGACTTTATTTTAACGTATCAATGAATAATTTACATTAGTCAATTGTCTATTACTTTATTTCTAGAAAATCTTGAGCAGTTACCATCTTGGAGACTTTGTTGATTGGTTGGTTAGATTCTTTATTTAATAGCATATCGATCTTTGTAGGTTATTTAATGCCAAAGCTATTCTCATTGAAGAACAGTCGGATAAGAGATTTCATACCTTTCCCAAGTGTATTTTCCCGAA
This sequence comes from Sepioteuthis lessoniana, assembly GCA_963585895.1. Lineage (NCBI taxonomy): Eukaryota > Metazoa > Mollusca > Cephalopoda > Myopsida > Loliginidae > Sepioteuthis > Sepioteuthis lessoniana. The sequence goes on along the minus strand of CAUZXS010002893.1, from coordinate 10,706 downwards.
AGTGAACGTAATAGCGCGACTGGAGTACGAACTTGCTAACTACGATTCCGCAGTCCATCGGTTTAACCATTACCCTGCCGAGGACACCCCCGGAGACTTTGTATTCCTCTTTATGGTCTCAAAAATTATAATGTAACGTGATTGTCATCGTAATAGAAAATAAAGTCGGTGACTCGAATTGAAATCGCAGGTGTGTTTGCTTGCGTTTTACTTCATACTAATGATCTTGGAAAAGGCATGAATCCATCAGAACTCTTACCAGCTTTGGATAAATAGCAGAACAGATTAGGTTCCTTATTCTAAGAATAAAGAACCTAATCTGTTCTGCTATTTATCCAAAGCTGGTAAAAGTTCTGATGGCAACCATTCTCGGAGAGGAAAACTCTAAATTCAACCACTTGTACTTAGCTTCAAATTTGGTCTTATGTTACATCCTGATCATGGGGTTGATTAACTAATCTTTACTTTATACAAGTGGATGAGATTAAAACCATTTGATGTCATGCTATCTCAAATTTTGGGGAAATTCAGATCATTAGATTTATTTGCAATAATAGCTTCAACCATTTTTAAGATTCAAATTGGCCATCATCATGAAAGATCGAAAATTTTCAAAAAGATCAAAAAATTAAAAAACACTTGTTGATCATGATTATTATAAAAAGAAATAATAATCAGAAATTCTATCATTGATATTTTGTTGTTAATTGTCATCATCTTCGGATTTTGTTTCCGTTCAACTCTGTACATCCCTAAGTCTCTAATAGTCGACACATTTTTCAACCAGTTTGAGCAAGTGTTTGTGTAATCGAGTTATTCGAACCGACAGTTAGAGAATAAATGACTATAACTTTAGTGTTAAAGAGGAGCTTCTTTTTAAAGTGGCAACAAGGGACTGTAGCACTGGGCAAGGTGGAAAACAGAACCTCTTGTCAAAACAGTGGAAATAATTACTTTGTTCAGTTTAACATTTTTGCTGCCGCATTTTCTTACGCTCATTAGTTGCGCCTCGGTAATTTAAAAAAAATGCTTCCTTCTTGTATTATTTTCGCCTTCAGAGTTTGCTTGTTTGTTTTTGTTTTATTTGTTCTTGTTTTTTTTTTTTTCCATTTTCATTTACTTTTAAAAAAAATTGTGCTGCGCATGTGTGAATTCGGAAGGACGTTGCTGCGGAAAGAAGGTTTTTTTCGTTCATTTAACGCCAAATTTGTAGAACAGGAAAAAAAAAGGAGAAATATTAGTTAAGAAAAGTAAGAAGAAAATAAAGTGATAAAAAGAAATAAGAAATGAAGGAAGTTGTTAAAAGAAAGAAGGAAAGAACATGGTTGAAAGGAAATGGAAAAAAAAAAAAAACAGATAGAGAAAAAGAAACTGAAACTAAAACCAACAAAAAACATTTTGTTCCTGGGTAGTATACGTTATTTCTTAATTGCTTATATTGTAAAAGTATAGAAAATATCCATTATTTTCACCAAACTTTGCTTTCCTCTTTGGTTAATGAAATTTAGAAAGTACGTATTTTCTTTGCAAAAACGTTCCAATTTGCACATTTTCATTTTCATACGGACTGAATAAAAAAACAACAACATATGAAACGAAATTGACTAGTATGCATACAAAAGTTATAGAAAAATGAATAGAATTATTTAATAACTTCTAGGAAATTCTCTGTCTGCTAATCACCGCCAAATCTACCTGAAATAATCAGGAAAATGAATATATTTGAAAACTTCTTTATATTGGTCAAAACAAGCTAAGTTAGAGGTGAATATTAGTCTTTTCCACTTACATTAGACATACAAAATAATAAAATAGCATATTCTGAAGTACGTAAGACAAAAATAAATGAAAGAAGAAATCTGTAAATATTTTGAATATATTTTACTATGCTACTTATGGATGCGTGAATTTAAGTTGGCTTTGAAAATTCACTCAGAAAATTTGGACTCAGAAAATTTAGTCTCAAAGAATTATGTCGTTAAAGTGTTCAGTCACAGAAGCAATAAATAAAGTTGGTAATTTAAATATATTTTATTTTATCTAAGTATTCATTCGCCACTTCATAAAAATAAATTCGTAAAAATATCGTTTAAAAATCGGGTCACTTATGAATGGGTGTATTCTACCAAAAGTCCCTAACCTAATAAGAAAACTCAAATTTATTTTATTCAAAAATATTCATTCTTCGAAATGATAGTCTTCATTGTCACTGCACAAGAACCTGCACTAATAAATTAAACAAACATTGCATGTGTTATTTCAGGAAGTTTTTAAACACAAATTCATCAAATAACGTATAAAGGCTACCTACCTATTGATCATGTATAGTCCACATGCAAACGAAAATGATGGGAAATTTGCATGTAAAAATATTTACTGGCAATTAACAAAAATCCAAACAAATACTACTCTTTTGTTGGAGATGATAATTTATGGACTGCATCCTCCACAAAGATGACGGGAGAAAACCCTCTAAAATGATTCCATGGGGATAACAATAAACGGCCCCTGAATGGGGGGTTTCAGTTCGGGAGTCCGTGTGAGTGTAGAGTAACTCTTCATTGCCTTTACAACCAATTCAAATCTGACCCAGAGTGGGAGAACCTGTTAGGGTCACATTTGTGGGACAGTTAAATGTGTTTCAAAATTATTAGCATTGGATAGGAATACCTGAATCAAAAAATATGTATAAACATGATAATTAATAAATTGAATTAACAATGTCAGGAAGTCTTCAAACGAAAAGTTGACTTTTAGTTTCTTGAAATCAAATAATTACTTGCAAATTCTTGGTTCACAGAATACGAGAAACCATATTTGCTCAGTGGGCGTAGGCTGTAGAATATATCGACAGCTTTTCTGCAGAGGAGTAAGACCCCCCACACAATGAGTGTACAGGATATGACACTAAACAATCTGATGGTGAGGTTCCAGTAATGCTGGAGCTGTTGGGAATCTGGAGTACGCCTTCACTGCCATCTCTCCCAGGTCCACTTTTGTCTGGGGTGGTAGCACCTGATAGGGTCCTATCTTTGGATCAAATAGAGCTGAACTGTGCTGATCTTAATTGCTTGATATAGAACTGTTTTGACATTAAAACTGCGTTCTTCATTTAAACTGTATACTTATGCTAAACTGAATGATGTAAAATAGAACTGTTTTGACATTTAATGAGTACTTATGCTAAACTGAATTGTTTGAAATTGAACTATGTTTATGCTAAACTAAATTATTTGAAATAGAGCTATTTTTGATATCGACATTTTACTTACGCTAAACTGATTTGTTTGAAATAGAAAAGTTGTGACACACGCCCAGCGGTTAGAGTGTTCGCCAATGGCCCGGGAGACCTGGGTTCAATCCCAGGTCGAGTCATACCAAAGACTTTAAAAATGGAACTTGATACCACCTTGCTTAACACTCAGCATTATAAGGTACGGTTCAAGGGTAAAGTGGAGCAATCCAGGGAATGGAGTAGCGCCCCTCCCCCTACACCTTGGTGTAGTAGCTATCGAAAAGGGAGCCTTCGGGTCACCCTCGACTATGGTCGCTAACTTTACTTTTACTTATATATATATATATATATATATATATATATATGTGTGTGTGTGTGTGTGTGTGTGTGTGTGTTATACAAAAACAGTTCTTCTTCAGACAATTCAGTTTAGAATAAGTACAAAGCTCGATTCTTAAAAACATTTCAATATCAAGCTCTTCAGTTTAGCAAAATAGTTTTATTTCAAAGAATTCAGTTAAGTAGAAGTATAGTTTTTTGTTTACACAGATTTAAATGTCAAAATTGTTCTATTTCAAACAATTCCGTTTAGCGTAAGTAAAATGTCGATGTCAAAAATCGTTCTATATATATATATATATATATATTATATATATATATATATATATGTGTGTGTGTGTGTGCGCGTGTGTGTGTGTGTGTGTGTGTGTGTGTGTTATACAAAAACAGTTCTACTTCAGACAATTCAGTTTAGAATAAGTACAAAGCTCGATTCTTAAAAACATTTCAATATCAAGCTCTTCAGTTTAGCAAAATAGTTTTATTTCAAAGAATTCAGTTAAGTAGAAGTGTAGTTTTTTGTTTACACAAATTTAAATGTCAAAACTGTTCTATTTCAAACAATTCCGTTTAGCGTAAGTAAAATGTCGATGTCAAAAATCGTTCTATATATATATATATATATATATATATATATATATATATATATATATATATATGTGTGTGTGTGTGTGTGTGTGTGTGTGTGAGTGAGAGAGAGAGAGAGAGAGAGAGAGAGAGAGATAAACAGACAGACAGACAGACCTTGAAACTGAAAGGTATTTATGCAGTACGCTGAAAGGTGCGTAGTCAAAATATGTCGGATTGTATAATAGACACTCTATCGAAATGAAAAGTGGAAATTAACTTATAGGCAAGTAAAACAAGTAAAAATCAGAGGGACAATATAGAGGGAAATATTAGAAATTGTCTTAAGATAAAAATATGAACTGTTGATTGATTATAACCGTATGCAAAAAGCACTAAATAAAGAACTAATCAATCAGAGGAATATAAACGAACAAAGAAAATAATTCCCTTATCTACAGAAATAAAATAAAAACTGATATCTTGTCTGCATCAACAAATCAGTCAAAAAGGCAAATATGAATGAGCTCAGTGACAATTATAATCCTAGATATCTGTAATTAATATGGTGACAAGTTACTTGATTGATTAATTTTATTGGCATATTAACTTTTTTAGGGTTATTTTATAATTAAAGGTTAGGTTATGGCGTTCCTTGAACGTCATCTTTTCATTATTTGTGTAGCTGCTTCCGTTGTTGTTTCTTAAAAATTGTCTTTTTGCGTCTGATCTTATCGATTACAAAAAAAAATATCTATCTAGCTCAGAAATGGGACCCTAACAGCTACTAAAAGAGTCGCTCTGAAATTACTTATGAGTAATGGTAATAAAGAGGTACTGTACACTCCTCTGATTGGCAGACCTGGTTCTTCACTATCAGAGACACGTTTGTATTATACAAAGAAGATCTCCCCTGTTGATGAGGATGGTCTTAGATATCTGCTGGGGATATACTCTGTGTTTTATAAGCCCGATCTTCAGGACGATGTCACTGTTAGATGCGAAACTCTTATTCAGTTCCATATACAGAGGAATTCCAATAAAAACAACAAATAATACATTAAATGAAAAGAAAACTAATTTACCCGTATAAGTCGCAACAAGATAAAACTATTTCTTTCCCAGTAGAGTTACAAGGGAAGAGAACACACAAATTTAGGAAGGATAGACAAGCTGACATAGAAAAATACAAGTACAAACTCTTAAAAAGACGATCAATGAATAAAAAGAGTCTTCCTGATGAAATCCCAAAAGGACTACAGGTCTCCATCTGGCACCAATCCCGCTGGGCCCGCAAATTACTGATAAATGAGGAAAATGCTTTAGTAAAATAAACAGTGGCTTAGATCTTCCTGCGGAAACAAGAATTGGTTGGTTTCGCATCTCGGCACGCCTGGATTTCATTCTAACAAAGAATCGGTTTTACAGATTTTTCATTTGGGATTTCCCATATTTAGATATTTGAATCTATTTTCTTATTTTTTAATATTTGGCGGTTAACGGACGAACGATTACTCTTGACTAAGTGTCTATGGATGTTGCAAAATAGGTCGGTGAGTACATAG